>NCVS01000579.1:202949-256312 GCA_003055095.1 Goniozus legneri
AATCACGTGTACTTTTATGTAGGAATGGGCAAAGCGACGAGCGTAAAATGCGCCAGTTAAGGAATATTTAGTACAGGAAATCCGTCAATGCCAGTTAATACGTGCGACCATTTTCTGGAATAAAGTTTGAAATGAAACGCACACACACGCCTTCGCTCGATCGCCACAAATTGGACGAATCGCAAGGTTTTTCGAGTTCAAAACCCGATTGTGCTTTGTCGAGAACGATCGAACGGCAAATCGAAAAAAAATTTTCCAATTATAGTCTTTTTCGCTTACTTTTATAGAATTTTTCGTTGTTCGATAACTAGATGTACGTATTATTTTATAAAATCTAAAGGAAATAGATTGCGGACGTTATCCGGTTAATTCTTCAATAAAAGCATTTTAGCGCGTAGAGTTGCGTGTTTTGCCGTGATTACTTAATTTAGAATTGCGATCCTAATGATGCTGTTAATTAAAACTATTCACGTAAGAAAAGAGCGTCATTCGTAAGGACGAGTGCTCATTCAATTGCAATTAGCCGCCAATCAAGGCGAAAAATTACCCTTCGACATTGAATTATTCTTAGATCATTTTTTTTTATTGCAATTAGAAAATCTCGACAACCATGGCATAAACTTTTCGTCCATAACGATACCTCGCTCAAGGTCTATAAGATTCCGCTCATCGAACCGATAAACTCCGAGTACACCGATGCAGCGAGCGGCGGCCAAACTGCGCGTAAAACGAGCCTGTTACGTTACGCGTATTGTACTTTTGTTAAAAGGTACCGGCATAATAGAATTGTGGGAACTGGCCGAGCGATTAAATCATCATCGCGTGCCATTTTGAGATCGATCGCTGATAATCGCCGTTTCCGGAAAAAATATTATACTCATATCACAAACGAACGCAATTAGCGATTAATGAAATGTCTACGAGATGCGTATTGCAATTATTAACGCATTATAATTCTCGTCTTGTTTTTTTTTCCAGCTTGCGAGCGAGCGCAGAATCTAGCTCCGTCGACGATCAGCAGCAGATCAGCGCAGATTCTGCAGGAAAATATAGCCAAGTGCCACAACTCTTGTGCGTGTTCGGCAGCATCGACACAGTGTTCGGTCAAGTTGACAATCGACTCCGAATACTCGACGTCTGATTGTTTCCACAAGCCAGATCAACTCAACCGCGCCGATATCGTAGAATGGTACAAGGTGAACCCGACACAAAGCACAATCATAGTAAGTTTCGACAACAACAACAATAACAACAACAGTAGTCGCAACGATCCGAGGCATTGTCGATTTAACAAAATTATTTTTCTTTGTTTAGAGTGTGATGTAAAAGACGAGCGTCTAAACGGCTGTGGTTCCAAGGACCTTGAACTTGCCCGTGAGTTTTCTATTAAAATTGAAATTAAGTGTCGACAATTAATCGATAAATTTGTTTTACAGGTATCGGGTCAAAGGGCAAGACCCTAGATCCAGAGAAAGGAACGTTTGTTAAAGCTGACTTCGAGAAAGCTATCGAACTTACCGGTAAGAAACAAATTAAATTTGAAAAATATCAAAATATTCATATAAAATTTCACTCTGATATATTAACTTTATATGGGGTGGCTTCTCACTAATATCTGTTAAGGATTAAATAAAACAAAAAAATAAACAATTTTTTTTTTAGATTATGGCAAGTTCCATTACTTTCTGCTGGCCGTATGCGGCTTCGTCAGCACTAGCGAGGAGATGGACGTAATTTCTATGTCCTTCATCCTACCCAGTGCACAATGTGACTTGAAGCTAGATACCCAAGCGAAGGGATGGCTCAACTCGATAATCTTTATCGGTATGATGGCCGGCGCCTACGCCTGGGGCTCTATCGCGGATGCTCTAGGCCGGCGGAAGGTCCTCATAGCCATCTCCTTCATGAACGCGCTTTGCATTGTCGCCTCTAGCTTCAGCCAGAGCTATGAGCTCTTTATGTTCTTTAGATTCCTGAACGGCGCTGCGTAAGTATTTTTATTATTTCAAAAATTTATCTCTGCATTTTGAAATAAATATTTAGTAGAACTATAAAACTTTGTATTATAAGTACTGATTCGATTCTTCGATTACAGTTTAGGAGGTAGTGGACCAGTCATCTGGTCCTACTTTGCGGAGTTCCAGCCAAAATCGAAACGAGGTTCGATGCTGTCCTTCATGGCGGCATTCTGGACCTTGGGAAATCTATTCGTGGCCGGTCTTGCGTGGTCCATCATTCCAAACGAAATTGGTATAACGAGCGTTAACTTCACTTACAATTCATGGCGTATCTTCCTGCTGATCTGCGCTGCTCCGTCGTTTATCGTGGCGGGGCTACTTCTGCTGCTCCCAGAATCCCCTAAATATTTACTATCATGCGGAAAATACGAGGAAGCCCTCGATATTTTCCGCGGAATTTATGCCATTAACACTGGCAAACCACGTGATACATATCAAGTTAGTATATCGACATTCGCTGTTACACATAAAAGAAAGAAATTACTTGAATCGTATGAAAGCTGGATAAGAACGTTTCACCAAATATTTTTTTCGTTCAATAAATTTGGATTTGACTTGAACATCCAATTCAGGCAGACGTATTCCATCCAGTTGTTATTTGATTCAAGTTGAGTCTTCTTTCAATATATGCACCACGGTAACAAAAGGAATGAGATTACTGATCGATCGTTCAACTTTCAGGTAAAAGAACTGATCCTCGATCATTACAATGAGCCGGAACCGATTAAACCCGGCGCTGAGGAGAAAGGCAAATACAAAACGATGCTAGGTGATATATTAGATAACAGCAAGCAACTCTTCGTGTCGCCAATTTTGCGTTTCACTCTCATCTCCATCATCATAAACTTCACCTTCCACATTGGTTACTACGGCCTCATGATGTGGTTCCCCGAGCTATTCAATCGCTTCGACGAATTTCATCGCGAGCATCCGGGACAGGTGGCCTCTATCTGCGAGGTCACCGATTACGTCGTCAACAAAGGTTCGCACAGCGACGAGACTATCTGCTCCGACAAAATTGCGCCCTCCGTCTTCATGGAATCGCTCATCACCGTGGCATCCGCGATACCTGCGAATATCGTTGCAGTTCTCGGAATGGATCGCCTCGGGCGCAAATTCTTCTTGGGTTTGTATTATTTTTAATGCAGTGACTGAATAAAAAATAAGCTAATAGTAGTAATAATAACACGTTTTTGTGATCGGGCAAATTTAATTTCTAATTATCATTTTTGTTTTCTTACAGTATTCAGCACATTCTCGTCCGGGCTCTGCTCCGTCGGATTGTATTTCGTTTACAACAAATATCACAATCTAGTTGTGTCCGCGGTATTCAGCGGTGTGATAAGTTGCGGTAACGCGGCTCTAGATTGTCTAATTACCGAGGTATTTCCGACGCATCTTCGCGCAACCGGTATCGCTATATCCATGGTTGCGGCGCGTCTCGGTGGTATCATAGGTAATATCGTGATAGCTCAACTCCTCGACATGTACTGCCCGGCGCCGACGTTTATCGTCGCTGGACTTCTTATTGGTACGTACAAATTTTCGTATTCGTATTAATTATGGTATTTCATAACGAAATTTTTAATATTTAATTTTCATTCGCAGGAGGAGGACTGCTATGTCTATTCTTACCAAATACAACGCGCGAACCACTTTCTTGACACCGGTACAACAATAAAATTTATCTAAAAGTCGTGTACAGTCATTATTATATTTACATTTTTACCTAAATGTGTGCATTACAGACATAATTTTTGATTATCAACGTTATTCTCTACACATTTTGTCTTCATAAAACAATTACATTAAGTATATGATCATAAAATTTATTTAAAAACGATTAACGTATTGTAGTACAATGACAACGATGACGAGAAAGAAAGAACTTAATAACAGTAATAGTATTAATAGAGCGCTTTGTAAGTTATCTCCGCGTTACTAAAGAGGTACATAATTACAATTTCGATTTCCACTGTATAGTTGTTAAAATAAAATTGAAAGAATCTTTATAAATAAAAATGAGTTGAAATTTATAATAAAAATATTAGTACGAAACTGGCTATTAATATCACCCCACTACTTTTATCGAAGTTCAATTTTCGTATGCTATTATAATTAACCCTGAACTATATCAAAAACAAATTATGTAAATATGCAATAATTGAAAAATATATTAATACTATTCACTTTGCAAGATGAATTATCTCAGCTATTAAAATTAGAGATGGTTGAATAAATAAAAATTAGACCAAACAATTAAAAAAAAATCGATCTTCATTTTTAATTTTATAAATTTTATTGTATCGAATGTACATACAATGTGTTACTCAAAAACTTATTCTCTCATCATCTTTTCCCTTTGCCTGGCCAACTTCTTCTTGCTCAACTTTTTCTTCGACGGTTCTTCTTCTGTAGCTTTGGCTACAACATCTTCTTTTTCAGTCAAAATAACCTCGACGTGGCATGGGGAGCTCATGTAAGCTGGAATAGAAAAATGTTTGAGTCTAAATCCTCTTATTGAAAAATGATACAAGAGTATAGTATTGAAAGTTGAAACTCACGGTTAATGCGACCATGCGCTCTGTATGTCCTTCTCCTTAGACAAGGTGCTTTGTTGACTTGAATGTGCTCAATAACTAAACGGTCGACATCAAGACCACATTCGGCATTACTTTCGGCATTTCTCAAGAGTTGCAACAAGAATTCAGCAGACTTCTTGGGCCAACGTCCTTTACACATGATAATTTTGATTTAAACTTCAGTCTCATTCTTTAAATAGCTTATTGCAAATGAGAAATCACGTTAGAAATAAATTACCTTGTGTAGTACCAAACTGTTTAGCCTGTGCACACCTTCCAACACCGCCGTTAAATCTGCGGAAAGGAACACATTCCTTGTGCTCAACAACGTTTTTCAGGTATTTTTGCGCACGGCGCAGGGTCATGTTCTTGATTGCTCGTGCCGTTTCATGAGTGTTCTACAAAAATGATTCGATTGTTATTATGTTTGTACAATCATTAACACGTTCATCGATGATCGTAAACACGACCAAAATTTGATAGGTTATAATTTTTAAAATAACAACTCACTTTGAAATGCACACGGAGATTTGATCCACGTGCTTTGCACGATTTTGATGCATTAACTGGTTCGTGCGAGTAACGACCCATTGTGCACTATAATTAAACAAATCATAATTAATAAGTTGTCATGGGTATGGAAGATGGTTAAGGGATAACCGCTGTCACACATATTCATCCATTCATATTTTAATGATCCCAACATCAAAAATAATTTTTTTTAACAAATGTCGATTAGTTGGAATCATATCTTTCGTGGTAATACATTTACTTTGCAATTAAAGTTAAATAATTGTCGATGTAAGTCGATTTTAAAGAGGTTTCAAAATGTGCAGTACCTACCTTCTAACAGCACGTATTGAAGAAAAAGGCACTCCTAGTAACATTCAGATACCATTTCCTGTGAAAACAGTGTTGCCAACTGCCAGTAACGAAAATTTTTTAGCGGATTTGCTTCTATTAAGTTGATACCCGATAATTTGAATTTTTTATAGTTCGTTTATACATAAACTGTTTTATAATTATTTCATAGTTAAATATTAAGAATCGATATGAAAATCCGGATGGTGCATACTTTCTTTGGAATCATAAATTTCGCTAAATGTGAACAATACAGTTAGACATCATATGAGTATTCGAATTTTATTATTCGTTATCAATTTTTTAGAATAATTTTTCTATATGTAAATTATTAAAATTGGCTCTGAAGTAGTACTAAAATGTACAATTGACGAAACAATAGTAGTTTTGTATTGATATTCATATTTCAAATCATTGTAATATATTACATACATTCATCAGAATTTTTATCATTCATATTCTTACAGCGATAAACAATTTGAAATAGTTTCGCACTAATATCGAATATAATCGAATATAATTTGAAATTGGCAATTTGGTATTGGTGATTCAAGATTGAAATCGATATTGCAATTTTTTGATTATAGGGGGGCGTTTCTGTTTTCCACTAGAATCTGGTAATCAACCGGTCTCCAATATAACGTCGTTTAAGATTCCTAACAATAGTATAATAAATATAATAAGAGTGGCATAATTTTTCCATGTCTTATCTCGTTCTTAGTAGCTCATAACAACACCAACATAAATAGTAAATGGGATAGATCAAACGATTTTGGTGCCTTAATATTGGTTTATTTGAATATTCGCAATCATTCGCAATCATAGTTTTACACCATGTCATATAGTTCCAAAATATAGTGGCGCCGCGCGTACTTGCTGCAAGTGGTAACTGCAAGTTCGATTAATTTAACTCATGAACACATACATCTACACTTACACACATATTACACATGCATATATAGCATTATAAAATTTTGTAATATTATCTCGTCAGTATTCCCGGGAGTATTTATATAACCTCTTTCCTTAATTCATTTAAACGTACTTATTAATGAAACTATGCAATTCAATTTGAATTGTTGCTAATTAAGTTGTGATTGGACACCCACCTATAGAAACATTTTCCATCAATTTCTTTAATAACTGTGATAACTGATATTGTGAAAAGGCGTGACAGATTGTTTGCTGATATTTGACAGTTGTCTTTGCATATATTGAAAGTCAGTGTTCGTAAAAATATCGTTGCAGAATTATAGTGAAATAAATCTTTAACGTGAAATGCATAATTTATATTTTATTTCCAAAAGTGAAAACCTTATCTATTTGAATAATTTGATTGGTTTTATTGATGCTTCTATATAGTTGGAATTTGTACATGCTGTTACTTTGAATAAAATTATTGAACTGTTTAGAAATTTTATTGTGAGCTAAGGGAAGTGTCACTTTATAAATAAGTTATTAAACATTTTTGTAGAATAAATCATTACAAATGTCGAAAAACAAGTTGAACTTGACATTACCGCCTGGTTCAATCGAACCAGTACCTGCTGTATCGCCATCACCTCCAGTTCCACCTCTGCCTACTTATACAGAACCTCCTGTAATACCCGAGTGAGTAGTATTTATTAAGTAATAACTTAATTTTTGTATAATAGTAATTTTAATATAACATGATATTATGATGATTTTAATAGTGGAGTTATGGGTAAGATGAGCATAGATGCTATTCAAGAACGATTAGAGGAATTGGAAATGGACGAAGAACAACGAAAAAGATTAGAAAGTTTTTTAGGACAAAAAGAAAAAGTTGGAGAGTTATGCGATGAAGATTTTGAAAAATTAGGTGAATTGGGTGCTGGTAACGGCGGTGTTGTTATGAAAGTTAGACATAAAAAATATGGTCTTATAATGGCAAGAAAGGTACTAAATTTTCCAAATTGAATTTATGTCATAACACAATTATATATATTAATAATTTTTAGTTGGTTCGAAATGATCTATATGCTTATAAAGAAGAGTGCCTTATATTATTATTTATTTACAAAAATATCTTATGTTTTAGCTAATACATTTAGAAGTTAAACCAGCCATTAAGAAACAAATTATTAGAGAACTCAAAGTACTCCACGAATGTAATTTTGCTCATATAGTTGGTTTTTATGGTGCTTTTTATAGGTAATAATTACTTATTACACCTATTTCGATCAATTTAATATCAATGTACGTATTAAAATTAATGTTCTACTTTTTAGTGATGGAGAAATAAGTATATGTATGGAATATATGGATGGTGGATCGTTAGATTTAATTCTGAAGAAAGCCGGAAGAATTCCAGAGCCTATCTTAGGAACTATTACTTCTGCGGTATGTAACTTTGCTCAACATAAACTCCATTTTGTAGCAGAATATTGTTCTTGGTCAATAATATGTTTCTTGATTCATTATTCCCTCTGGATATTTACGAATGAAATATCTTCTCATTTCATCGTAAATCCAGAGAAATAACGCAAATGGCATTGGTGGCCAGAAATAATGAATATCTAGAGGCATAGTTTTTAAAATTTTTCCCGTACCCGGAATGTATAAAAGCGCAGCTGTTAATATAATTTCAAAAACAAAAGCGAAATTCAAGAACCAGTTGTCCATACCTTGCTTAATAATAGAGTTACGTCGAGTTTTACAGATAATTAAGTCTATCAATTGAGTTATTACAATAGAAACGAAATATCCAGTTCTCGCTTCATTGATCAAAACCATTCTATCTTCATAAGACCATGGGCGGCCGTAATAATCCGGTATACTTTCGACTGCATCGTCTTCCCAATCGTACCGTAACCCAACCATCTGATTCGGGAAGAACCCATTATACATAAGAATTACGAAGTAAGCGTAGAATCCAGCCAACGATTGGATCATCCCAATCTGACCGTATGTTATCGAGATCATTCGCTTATTCACTAATTTATCATATTGAGGATTTCTAGGAGGACGATTCATTATATCGGATTCCGCTTTTTCATATGCCAATGCTATCGCTGGAACAATGTCTGTGCCGATGTCTATTAAGAGAACCATTTCAATGACAAGAGGCAAAGGAATACCAAATAATAAGCTTGTTAACATTGGCAACATTTCTGGAACATTCGAAGTCAAAGTGTACGCGATGGACTTTTTCAGATTGTCGAATATCAATCTGCCTTCTTCCACGCCAGTTACAATAGAAGCAAAATTATCGTCCATTAAAATCATGTCAGCGGCATTTTTCGCAACATCAGACCCAGCTATGCCCATGGCTACGCCGATATTAGCTTTTCTCAGCGCCGGTGCATCGTTCACTCCATCTCCTGTCACTGTAACGATCTCTCCCAATCTCTGACAACTTTCTACTATGAGTAGTTTTTGTTGAGGTGAGGTTCGTGCAAAGACGATCTCTTCATAGTTTTTAATAATTTTATCAAGTTGATCAGCGGACATATGTCTCAATTCACCTCCAGTTATAACAACGGAATCAAGGCTTGTGTCACTAATTTGAGATAAGGATATGTTCTGTAGGAAAGCCCGTTCAAATTTGCTCTCATTCCCCTCAGAAATAATCCCGACTTTCTTCGCGATAGCCATTGCAGTAATTGGATGATCACCCGTAATCATGATAACTTTTATTCCCGCTGTTCGACATTTGTATACTGCATCTGGTACTCCTGGTCTTGGTGGATCGAGCAAACTGATGAACCCGAGAAATCTGTATTCTTTAATTGGAAAATTGTACTTCTCCGGGTTTTCGGTATTAAATTTATAATTTGGCGCATATTCAGAAGTTGATAAATGAAAATCTGCATACGCTATCACGCGTTCGCTCAGGTACCCCATTTCAGACACAGCGCGACGTGCCAAATCGCGATCGTTATCGGTCATCTGTACAGTTTCGCCATCAGGGTTCAAAATGTTTTTGCAAAAATCTAGAATTACTTCTGGAGCACCTTTCACTATTATGGTGTGACCATCAGATTCTCGATGAATCGATAAAGAATACTTCGTTTGGGAACTAAATGGTATTTCAGCCACTTTTGGATAAGCATCTCGAAATTTTCGTGTTGAGTGCATCCTTTCGCAAAATTTCAGAATCCCAGATTCCGATGCATCACCGATCACCTCGGGTTGGTCCGTCATTGCAGAGGATACTGGCATGAGTGAGAGTCTAGCTTCGGTCCTAAAATCAGCCCGTAGGCAAAGGGTCGCTGCTTTCAACATTATGTTGAACGATTTCTTCTCCATAAGTATGTCCTTTTCAACTCCAAACCATTCGGTTGGTGAAAAACGGTGATAATTGTTACCGAGCCATACGTTGGAAACAGTCATTTTATTCTGAGTCAACGTTCCCGTTTTATCGGAACAGATAACAGAAGCGGATCCGAGTGTTTCTACAGCTTCTAAATTTTTCACGAGGCAGTTTTTATTAGCCATTTTCTGAGCTGTTAGGGTTAACGTAGTTGTGACGGTTATCAGTAACACTTCCGGGACGTTTGCAATTATAATACCCAGTAGATAAGTGAACGCTTTCGCGACGTTAGGTTCCAGCATCAAAGACAAACCAAAAAATAGCATACCGCACAATAAAGCAACCATAGTGATAAGTTGGACGAAATGTCGAATTTCGAGGGCTATTGGAGTTTTTGTTTTGTCTAGCTGCGAGGTGAGATTTGCCAATCTCCCAATCATGGTTCGATCACCAACTGCTATTACTACAGCTAGAGCATGACCGGCAACAGCGTAGCACGAAAAGAATCCGATATTTTTTGATTCCATAGGATTGTCATCGGTAGGATAATCTGTACTGGAAACTGAGGAACTCTCACCAGTAATGTTCGAGTTCTCCACTCTTAGGTTGTTATTCTTTATGATTCTCACATCGGCAGGAATTCGGTCGCCGGCTTTGAGCTCGATCAAGTCACCGAGAGCTACTTCTTCTGTAGGTATTCTCAATTTCGCTCCATCTCTTATTACAGTAGCGAATGTTGGTACCATTTTCTTGAACGATTCCATAACTCGTAATGTTTTTCCTGCGAAGAGACGAATTTTTGTTCACACTAAGCTGAGAGGAAAAATTATGGAAAGGGAATAAAATCACCTTCTTGAACGTATGCGAATATGCCAGATAATATGCAAACAACTATTATTATGATTCCTAGCCATTCTACTCCTTCGCTGTCTTCACCAGTGACATATGCAAATAAGTACATGAGGAAACACAGAAATACGCAGATCCACATTAAAGCAGCAAATCCTCCGCACATGCATTTGAGAAATTTAATGTATTCTGGTACCACTGCAGGTGGTGATAGCGCATTCAGACCATCGCGTAAAAGATTTTTCATTGCTCTTTCTTCAGTTAGGCCGGTTATCGGATTTGTGAATAATTTCTGATATAACGATTCGAGAGGAATTACGTGATCGATGGTCTCCAATTCGTGATGCAACTCCTCGAGCTCATCCTGAGTTAATCTTCTTGGGTGAACGTGCAACGTTGATGAAGTTCGACTTGGTTGACGTTCTTGGTTAAACGTAGATGACTGCATTTTTTCAACTAATTTATAATTATTAACCGATTAACTGTATAAACTTCAAACCTAACTCGTCAGTGAGGAGAAGCGAGTTTTGATTCAACTTCAGATCGTTACTGATTATGAAATTTTTGTTTTCAGGTATTAAAAGGTTTAAGTTATTTGCGAGATAAACACGCCATAATGCACAGAGATGTAAAACCAAGTAATATACTAGTGAATAGCGCTGGTGAAATCAAGATTTGCGATTTCGGTGTATCCGGTCAATTAATAGACTCTATGGCCAATTCATTTGTAGGCACAAGAAGTTATATGTCGGTAATGAATTTTTTTATCACTGTAGATAATGATATATGACAATTCTCTTTGAAAAAATGTTCATTTGTTTTCTTTTCGATACAGCCCGAAAGACTGCAAGGTACACATTATTCCGTGCAGAGTGATATTTGGTCCTTAGGTTTGTCTCTAGTCGAGATGGCGATAGGAATGTACCCGATACCTCCGCCAGATGAAAAAACGTTAAAATCAATTTTCGGCTCTCAAGCGACTCAACCACCAGCCGAGATAAATTCTGTGAACAATTCGACCACGCCGACTACGCAGTCACCTGGTCATAGTACGTTGAAAAATGCTATTTATATATGATATTTCAATTCTTAAATCAAATCTTCTATGATTAGATGCATCTAGTCCTCGACCAATGGCTATATTTGAATTACTGGATTACATTGTTAATGAACCTCCTCCAAAACTGCCGAGCGGAATTTTCAGCGATTCTTTTACGGATTTCGTGGATCGTTGTTTGAAGAAGAACCCCGCTGAAAGGGCGGATTTGAAAACACTTATGGTAATTGTAAAATGTGTATATTCTACCTTGATAGTCATATATTCATAATTTGAAATTCCTCTTTAGAACCATGAATGGATCAAAAAAGCAGAATCGGAAAATGTCGACATCGCCGGTTGGGTATGTCGCACCATGGATCTGCAACCAACAACTCCCACGCGTTTGGCAAACGTACAATCCTGAATAAATGTAACTCTTACATACTTAACAACCTATATACGCGTTCAGTACTCCTAAGTCGATTTCGGTTCTTGAATTTTTGATTATCATTTTTTAATTAAATCTAAACAGTGGCATCTGTAAAAGTACTACTTCCTATTTCACACGTGTGGAAATTTGAAGATTGTGTAATTTTAATCTCACAGTTATTTCAAATGAATGTAAAATAATATTCATCAATATGAGGGAACGTATTAAGGGCACGAGTTAACCAAGCAATGCTTGTGCAGTTGTTGAAGTTAGTAAAAAAAGAAAAATACATATTGATCTATCGCAATATAATTTATTCGTGTTGCGCCACTGTGCATTTGTTGATTATGAACAAATGATTTAATATTATTCTCGTATACTTCTTTTGAAAGTATGTAAGAAAAAAATATCAGCAGTATATTTTATGTTAAGTATAATTATAGAAATGACATGTCATTTGTACTCACACTAGAATACACAGCTATGAATTGGGTATATATGAGTATTATGGAAAATTCTAAACGATCTATAACAACTTGAAATTGGTACCTGACTGAATTATGAAGTATTCTTACAAATACTGACACATTTTAAAATTACCCAATGAAAAAAATATACTTTATGAAATACTTTCCAGATTCATAATAGGAGGAATGTAAAATGAAATCAGAATTATTGGCTTTTGTAATTTTCAAGAATAAATTTGCTATGTAACCAGCAATTTTTAAAATTATGATTGTGGCTGTTATATCAAAAATCAATGAATTTGATCTTGTGCCGTGTTGATGTGTTCATCGAAGTAAAAATTCATTATTATACAATTTTCAGTATACTTCTTTTTTCATGTTAGAACGCAATTGATATTTGATGTTGCTTAATAGATAACATTGTTCATCAGATCAAAAAAATTTTTTCGGATTTAACAAAAATCAGTCTTGGTTTTCGTTCTACATATTAACTAACTGCCTTATTATCTCCAGTTAGTTGATAATAATATATCCTAGAGTCATGAAATTATATTTCATTTTTAGACATACGAATGCTATTCCATAGGAACAAATTACGAATATTTTATTTTAATCTATATCTATTTTATAGCGATGAAAAGAATACAGAAGGATAGAAAAATTCTTATCCTAAGTAATGATAGCAAATGTTTATATTAGAATCCTAAAGATTTCGACAATGATGTAACTATCTTAGGATGTAACAAATTTTTTATCATCTTAATGAACAAATTTCATAGATAAATTTCTGTCATAGTATTAGCCTTTCCGATTTGGCTTAAAAGTTATCGGCTTGTACTATGAGCGTATTGTGATGCTTGCGAAGCACAATGAGTATACATACTCAAACGTGCCTAAGCGTGAGACGCCCAAGAACTGATGTTTATGTATTGTAATGATGTACGTTACTTGTCGTATAATCCGATCTGTACATTGAAAGAATAATTAAAGTATGAAAGGATTGTAATAATAAATGTGCTGTATGTAATAGATAATAATTATGATGATCAAGTGATGTTGGATTTTATAAAAAAAAGATAAATCCTCGCACTTATTGAGATAATTGCACATTCCTCGTTACAACGCAGAACAGGATACATAATGGTGTATTAAAAATAATCTATATGTTACAATAAAAAAAATTTATTCAGTGTCATACAGAATTTATTTAAAGATGTAAAATATTATATTGGATCATGTGTATACAATTATATTCAACTGTTATATTATTTATAAAATTTTTCTTATTGATATTTATATTAGAAACTTTATGGTAAATTTATTACATACGCCTTATTCCTTATTTTTTTCCAAAACATAAAACTGTAATGTTATATTTTATTATAGTATGTATCTATAATATTGTTTTATTATAGTTCATAAACTCCAATGGAAATAATTCATTTTAAACACATTGCAAACGGCTTTCATATATTTTTCATCGTTATTCATATTTATTAAGACAATTATAAATTTCTCGATATAGGTATTAATTTGTATTTTAATCAAAAATTTTATTTAATGTCATAATGAATTTATTTAATTTTATAAAATATCAAAATTGCGGTTTGTTTACACAATCATATGTAAATGTTATTTTATTTATAAAATGTTTATTATTTATATTTGTACTTGAAAACATATATTGAATTCTTTTACACACAAAAGAGATACTTAGATTTTGTTATAATACTTTTTGAATCATTCCAAAGGTAATAATACATGTCTAACTCAACAATATACATATCTTTTGACACAAAAGAAATATTTAGCTTTCACTATAGCAACTCTTAAATTATTTCAGTAAAAATAATACAAAATTAAATTAAATTTTTAACGAATTCACTCTACATACACGAACAAAACACTATCCAATTTACATTTTTCGAATGATTAACCTACTTATAAAATAAAAATTTGCACGTTCAGTCAGAACTCCCATAATTCGCCTCCAAATATTACTTCACGTCTGTAAGCCATAAAGACTTAACTTGCGTGTTTTTTCCCACTGGCACGCAATTAGTCGATCACCTTCTTCTCAATTCTCTTAAAGCCGTTAAATCTGGAACTAATTAACATTTGTTTGAAATTCTAGTTACAGACACTCTATTACATGGCGTACGTAATATAATTTATGAAACAGAAAAAGTTAAAAAAATACTGATTTCAGAATAACAACGAAAAATATTTCTTTACAATTTTAATTTGTTATATAAATATCAAACCTGGTTCAGCTTCAAGTTCCAAATTGCTAAAGTCAACATTAATCACGTGCAAGTATGGTGTAATTGAAGCGTATTTTGAAAGGTCTACTGAAGTTCCTCCAACATATATTTTGAGTATTGCATCGCTTGCTCGTTGTTCTGCATATTTAACTGCCATGTCCAAAGTAATATTGGTTATATGCATACATTTAGAAAAATCAAGCACTCGCAAGTCAGGTGAATTTTCTATCAGCCTCTTTGAGCCAATATCACTAATAAGAGTTCCTTGACATTCAAAATGTTTTATATTTACAACGGTCCTTATACATGTATCATTTATTTCAGGATTGTTGTTCATTTTCAATGTATGCAAGTTTTTTAGTAAATGAACATACACAAATCCCTCATTTCTGAGATGCGGACAATCTGAAATATTTTAAATTCATTTCGTGAGAATAATATCTAACAATATTGTCATAAAGTAATATATATATATATATATAGTTATATCTTACTTGATACATCTATTTCTGTAAGATTTCTACACTTGAATATCAATGACCTAATAAATGAGTCAGTTATCAAATCACAATTAGATGTTATAAAAATTGAAAGATTTTCTAATTCTGTAACATGTAGAATATCTGTTGAAGTTACTGAAGGCAGACGCCCACTCAATTTCAGATATCTCAACTGACTTAGGCTTCCGATCGTTTGCATGACAGATCCATTAAGTGTGTGGCAAGATTGTATTGTAAGTTTTTTCAAATCTTGCAATCGAGCTAAAGCCTGTAAAATTTCATAAGAGATATTAGGTAATTTATAGAAAATGAATGATGATGTCGAGTAATTCAATATAAATACTGAGGGAAAGAAGTTTCTAAGATTCCAAACTTCTATTCTTACCTCAGCCACGAAATGACTCCTGAGATTGAAGCAGCTAACAATCACAAGTTCTTCAAGTACTCCAGATGGTAAATTCATCAAACATTTGCCAACCATTAGATTTTTATCGAGTTTTAGATATTTGAGTTTTTTTGTTTTACTAAACAAATGTCTCAAATCTGAATCACAAGTATAGGAAGTCATTCCCATACTAATATTTACTAATTCATCGCAACATTTAATTAGAGAATTGATACTTGATGATGAAAGCATTATTCCAGTAATATCAATAGTTCTTAGATTTAAACAGAATTTACCAATAATTGAAAGAGTACTTCGACTTAAATCGTGTGGTGCTAATGATAAATCTAATGTATGTAAATATTTGCCACATCTGAGTAACACTTTTCTTATGCGATCAGTAGTTATTTGTGGCTTTTCTCTTCCATCAAATCCCCATGTTTGACAAGTTAAATCTAATGTTTTTGTTGAACCCCATGAGTCATGACTTAAGGCTCTCCAACGTTTACAAACTGGATAAAAAATGTTTGGTAATTTCTGGTTTAAAAATGTAATTTATTAAACAAATGTATAATACCTCTTTCGATTCTAATCTTGTCAACTACTGGCAGATATTCAAAAATATGTCTAAGGCAATCATTATTTAGCATATGTATCGATGGTTCTGTAGGATCATTCACCAATTTTTCTATTGGAAGTATTTTTCTCAGTGGTGATATTGCTGAATCAAAATAGTCTCTTCCTAAATCTCTCAAATACTGATGATCAAAGCTATCAGGTTGGTGCCACGAATCAGCTGGCATAACTCGTAAATCTCTATTATGTACATTGATAAGTTTCAAAACTCCAGCTTTATGAGCACTGAAAGATAGAAATGACAAATATTATTCCAAATATAACATTCTATGCAAAATAATTTTATATTAATTATTTTATACCTCAACGCTCCTTCAACAGTAGCAAAAGTGATAAAGGAAAATTTAGAATTGGCTCCATTTTTTGTAACAAAACAATTTGTAATAACACCATATTTACTGAATACAGCAATTAAATCTTTGTGAGAGGTCTATAAAAATCAATAAATTTGATAAGATACATTTCAAATTATTTCCTCATGGTTCAAATTATACTCACTCTACATGACAAATTGCTGATAAACAATTTGCGTATTGGAATACCATCATTTGTAGTGTCAGATACTTCGATATCTTAAAATGAATATAATATTTATTGATTAGTTACGTAAATATTAATAATTTCTTTGTAATGATTCATGGGTAGAAACGAAAGTATTAGTTTACCATCTGTAGTAAATGCTCGTATTCTCTGTAATGCTTGCAAATATTCCTCCTCCACTCCATTAAAAATTTGTTTTATCGAATTAACTTCCATTGAATAATAATGTGATACTACAACACCAACTTTATTGTTTATTATTTGATAACAGAACTGAATAATTTGTTGAGATTGTATGAATCATAATTTTATTTCCATCAGAAAATATAATTTAAATAGCAAAAGTACCTTTAATTGAAGTATAGAATATGATTTTTGTAACAAAGGACTATCCTGAAGGTCCTGACTAGTAAAGCACGTTTCATATATTTCGTCAAAATATTAAAGCTCTCAATCGATATACTACACGATTTTCACACGCTATACACTGATTATTTCAGGATAAAAATACATATACTTTATGTACGTGCGATATTATTAATAGAATAAGCAGCGTATTCGAGATCCACGCTAAAAATTTACATACTACGACGATACGCTAGTGGTGTTTACACTTTATCGATGACATTAGAGTTCCGAATTCCACAATCCAGAATTGCCGCCGTTGTTGAGGACTTTGCAGCATCGCAAGGATAGAAAGATGTCGCTCTAGAGCGTCATTTTCGTAAATATGGCTGCTGTAGAAATTGAACGGACCAAGGTAAGTTAATTTTTTTTTATTAAATTACTGCTTTTGTTGACATATTGAATGATAAATCATAACGCGTGACCGTATTATGTACATTGATTACGATTTATCGATTGTAAACAAACTAGAGTACCAATTGTTGCGTATTTACATAGAGGTGATTGTTGGGCGTTGGTTTGTCCAACTGTCACAATAGAGATAGTATCGTTAATAAATAAGATGCGAGGCAGGAGTTCTTTTAAAATTTTGTAATATTCATATAAAAGATGGGTTACCCTTTTTTTCAACAGGAAGTAACAGTACGGAATTTGAAACTCTCTGGTCATGTAGGTTTTGATAGTCTGCCTGACCAGTTGGTCAATAAATCTGTTCAGAATGGATTTGTATTCAACATTCTGTGTATTGGTACAGTCAATTAATTTATGAATATAGTAACCAACTAACAAGTTAGATGTATAGTATTCAATTTGATATTTATTGTATATAGGTGAAACTGGACTTGGAAAGTCTACGCTCATGGATTCCTTGTTTAATACAAGTTTCGAATCAACCCCAAGTCCTCATAGCTTGCCATCAGTGAAATTAAAAGCTCACACCTACGAGCTTCAAGAAAGTAATGTTAGGCTGAAGCTCACAATTGTAGATACTGTTGGATATGGCGATCAAATCAATAAAGAAGATAGTTTTAAAGCTGTTGTCGATTACACGGATGCACAATTCGAAGCTTACTTGCAAGAAGAACTTAAGATAAAAAGATCTTTACCTACTTATCATGATAGCCGTACTCATGTTTGTCTTTATTTCATATGTCCTACGGGTCATGGGTATGTTTATGAATAGTAAATAATTTAATATATATCTTATACTAATTTATTGTTTCTCATTTATTCAGTTTGAAATCAATTGATCTTGTGTGTATGAAAAAACTTGATTCAAAAGTAAATATCATTCCGATAATTGCAAAGGCTGATACTATATCTAAGACTGAATTACAAAAATTCAAGGTAATGTAATATGCAATTGCACGTCTAGCAATTATTTGTTCAATGAGTATATAAATATTAAAGTTTTTAAATATTTCACACAGGCTAATATCATATCAGAACTGCAGAATAATGGAGTTCATATTTATCAGTTTCCAACTGACGATGAGAGTGTAGCAAATTTAAATACCAGTATGAATGCTCATGTACCATTTGCTGTTGTTGGAAGTACTGATTTTGTACGGGTAGGAAACAAAATGATGCGTTCTCGACAATATCCATGGGGAACAGTTCAAGGTGAGTAATTAAACAGGACTTGATCTTCGATTATTCTTTAATTAATATTAAATAAATATGTAATTTTTAAGTGGAGAATGAATCGCACTGCGATTTCGTGAAATTACGTGAAATGTTGATTAGAACAAATATGGAAGACATGCGAGAGAAAACTCATTGCAGACATTATGAATTATATCGCAAAAAAAGATTAGAACAGATGGGTTTCAGCGACGTTGATAGCGACAATAAACCTATTAGTTTCCAACAGACCTGTGAAGCAAAACGTTCTATCCATTTACAAGAACTTCAGCAAAAAGAGGATGAAATGAGACAATTATTTGTAGCACGCGTTAAAGAAAAAGAAGCTGAACTAAAGGAGGCTGAGAAAGAGGTAAGGTTTTATTGAATAAAAAACACGGGATCGATTTTGTTCATTCGATCAATGTATTTTTTAGCTGCACAACAAATTTGATAAATTGAAAAAAGATCATACAGAAGAAAAGAAGAAATTAGAAGAGAGTCGTAAAAAATTGGAAGATGACATTCTTGAATTTACAAGAAGAAAAACACAATTTGCGCAACAACAACAACATCATACGCTCACACTGGGAAAGAGTAAGAAGAAATAGGCAGTATTTAATAACAAGTGACTAATTTTCAATTTTATACTGCAACAGTGCATTTATTACTATTTATATTTACCGTAACTTTTTATTTAGAGAATAATATTGTGAGTCTTCACAGAATAATCCAAAGTTTATAATTCATGTAAGTAGGTAAATAATATATATTTGTAATCATAAAACTCATCATGTCACAAATTGACCTCCGAAATTCGTAATGTGTATGTTTTTATTGCTTTCTAATGACATTAAATTTACATTATATTATTAGTATCAAGAAATAAGTTTTTTCCATTGTCTTGACTATTTTCCTTCTTGCCATGGAATGAATTTTTCGTGTTCTATGCGCTTACATATTTCTTTCAAGAATAAAGATATCGATTAATGTTACGGACATCGTATAACTTGAATAAGGAATAATAAACTACTGAGAAAAACATGAAAAAATAACTTAACAAAATTTACATAAAAAATAGTGTTTTTATACTTATGTTCATTATTTAAAGTATAAAATAATCTATCTAAATATAAAGGTAAAACAAATTAGTTTTTCTGTTTGAGAAGAAAAATCAAACCGTATAAATTCAATTTGAGATCGTTTATCTCGAATTCAATAACACTATTGTATTCCGTACGATGTGTTACAAATTTTCGTGAAATTATAATTAATTCCGATCATATCAATTGAAAAAGTGAAACATTATAACGTTCGATTCGAAAATATAAGCAGGTACATATTACTTAATTTAACAATATTACTTAAGAAAACTATTCTCACTTAGAATAACATGGCGAATATCGTTCTTCTAGAGAGCAAAGATAAATTTGTTTTTCTTTCTCTTCAGAAAATCTGTTGAAATCATACAAATACAAGTCTAATTTAGCTGTAAATCTCTATGTAATAAATTTTTTTCATTTCAATAACAAACGTAAAGTTTGCTCTGTGCTATCTTACACAGAGCGGTATGAATAAAAGTACATTCACATAACATAATACAATGTTCTAACATAAGGTCATATGTTGAACTATTCGGAATTAAATTGAAAATAATTATCAATCGACATTAGCGTAAACTGTTATTAACGCGCCGACATTACGCGTCGTACATTTCTTTGCTTTGGTATCCCACTGCACAGAGTGCCCTTGCATTTCTGGAAATCGATTAAAATACATCATTCCGTAATTTGAATAAATGGTATTTAGTGCCACTTATACGATAGTTATTTTATAAAAGTATAAAATATAAATCGTGGCAGTTACTAATGTATAAGCATTATGTATATAAATTTACATAACTATTAGGTATGTACTTATTTTCATGTTAGTTTAGTGCAGATGTGCAATATTGTCTTACTGTGTTGGGTAAGCATTTTTTCCTTTTTTGGTTAATTCTACCTTGAATGAAAAAAAAAAGATTTTTATTTTATTCGTCGGTAGTTGTTATTATATGCGTGCCTTTTCAAGGATTTAAAAAATGTTGGATGTTGCTTAGTAGCAATGAATATTACACATTTATATTGTCAAATGAAATCAATCGTACAATTGGAAATATATCGATGTGCTAGCAAATTTGTCAAAATTTTTGAATAATATTTATACTGTTACTATTCGATAAAAGAATGTCGATTTTAAATTAGATGATATATAATTATAGCTATCATTCCGATTCCAAAGTATAATCAAGAATAGGATTAATACTTTATGATATGCCTCATATTTGTATCATCAAGAATATAAGGCAATATGAATATATAATATTACGATGTATTATTTTACTTGTATATCGTTAAGAGAATAGAGGAGCTATATGAATATTTTGGACAATGTAAATTACT
Source organism: Goniozus legneri (assembly GCA_003055095.1). Classification (NCBI taxonomy): domain Eukaryota; kingdom Metazoa; phylum Arthropoda; class Insecta; order Hymenoptera; family Bethylidae; genus Goniozus; species Goniozus legneri. The sequence continues at coordinate 224,266 of NCVS01000579.1, forward strand.
CACGTTCTTGAACGTCAGAGAACGTTTACATTTCTGACACCTTAATTGCTTTTTCCTATCAGGATGAATAGTTTAAACAGTTCTAAGGAAACCCTTTCTTACTATTCTAATATTTTTTTCTATCAAATTTATCAAAAGCTCTTTCGATCGATTCTATGTAAAGTATATTGTAAAAAAGTATTGATTTGGCACGCGTATATAGCAGCGAATCTCGTAAGCGGAAAGTAAGCCAATTACGTGCACGTGACGCTGTGAGATGATTGTGTCATTTTTTTTCTTTCCTTCTCTCTTTAGCGGATACGTGTATAGCAGGCACTGTGATTCCATAAAACTAGCGACTAGGGGCAGGTTCTACCGGGGTGCCGCGATACTTTGCGCGAATGTGAAAGAAGTTGTGCTTGCTGCCTTGAGGCGGCTGCGGTGACGGTGGTGTCGTACTTTCGCGGCTGAGGACCCTCACCTGACAGGGATCGTGCCTGGCCAAGAAATGCTCCAAAGTGTCCCAACCACCTCCCACTCGCACCATCATGTGTCTTCCTTTCAGTAGCTGCAAGCAAATTAGTCGGATCTCATTTCTATTTTCGCACGATCGATGAGAGAAGAAATTTCGTATAACTCACCCTGATGAAGACATTGCGCCCAGCGATGTGATAACGGCCCTCCCCAACTTTCCGGACCTTCAGTTTAGAACAATTTTTGGACGGGCACTTGCAGAGTCTCTGGACGGCTTCGGTCACTCGTCGAACCTGAAATTCAAATATTTTCTTATAACACCGTCGTTTTAGGGTGGATTATTTTTGTTCTTAGTAGCGTCATTAAAATCACTTTGCGGTCGAGTTCTGTGATTGGTCCCGTGTGCTCGGGTGGCTCGGTGGACGAGGGCGAGGGTGAGCTGATTGGCGACATTATCTCGTCGGGGTCTTCGGCGCTGCCTCGTGACCAATCGTCTTCGGTGGTATCGCTGGGCACACCGTCGCTACCAGCAGGTCCGTTGTCGCTCACGGATCGGCGCATTTCCGTCTCGCAGGTCACGTCTGTCGTCGAATCCAGCCAGCGATTGGCTACCGCTGTGACTTCCGAAGCCGAGCTGCGTCATAAATTCGGCATTTAGCTTTGATACTTTCAATTTACATGAACATCGTAAGCTATCGATGTCTGTAGACAAGTCTTACAGTCTTGCGCAGGCATTGAACGCAAGATGAGCCAATACTTGTCGTTTGAGCACTGATAATTGGAACCATGTCCAAACAACTAACTTGTGTGTTGTCTAGAAACGATTCCAATCTAGAAAGCAATACTTTTCGAAATCGTCAACACATTGAGACAGGTTGATCTTTGAACCTTACCTGCTGTGTTTGATTTTCTCGGGCTGTGGTCGCGGAGTCGAGACAGGAGATGGAGACTGGAACTGCCAGGAGACGAGGCTGCTGTGGGATATACCGCTGTCCGACATACAGTGAATATCTCTCTCCTGCTCGGCCGCTATCTCTCTCTCGAGTTGCACAAGCCCGGGCGGCTCGAGCGAGTATCTCGCCGCGAGCCTGGCCACCTCCAGCAGACAAAGCACGACGTTCCGTGGCTGGCCGTGCAAAACTGTCATTTTTTTCGAAACATTTTACAAATCAGTAGGCAAAAAGATTTTGAAACAGAGGTGGCTCGTGTAACAGCGCGAGTTTCGCAAGAGCCCAGACGTTGCCCTTTGTCGCTCTCTCGCGTGCCGCTCGGGACGCACGAATGGTTAGGCGCGTATATATCTCAGTTTAATCCGTAACAAGACAGTGAACTCGGAACACGACGTTGCGCAACAGAACGACAATGGGCCCATGAGAATATCGTTCCGTGTGTACCGATTCGGTTTTTTGCCGATCGAGCAACGATTTTGAAATTCGATTACCGAGTCGAAAAGTTTTAATAGATTTTTTTCCGAATTAATTGTTTTTTAATCGTATCTTTCGAGTGTACTCGTTTTTGTATTATTCTTAGCGATGAAATGGAATTAACAAAACTCGATTTTCTCGCGAGTCCACGCTCAATTTCGCGCAACTTGCTCTCACTTCGCAGTCCGATTTGCATATCCGAGGAGTGTAATCTCGGGCTAGAGCTGATTACCGGATTTTCTCTAAATACCGTCGATAAGATGTAGGGCGTTCCGCGACGCGAGTCAGGTGATCGCGTATTAGCTACGGATAGCGAGATCGTCTTACCGAGATCGTCACTTTCAAAGAGGAGGTTTTCGTGCACGCCGAGTCGACGACAGAACTGTATGAAGTTTTCCATGTTGTCGCGACTGAAGAAACTACGCCGCGCCGCGTTCTCCCAGCAGCGTCCTCTTATCACCGGCACGGGCTGTAAACAAAACGTATTTAATACGGAACGTTAATTTAAATTATACTCATTTCAAAAGTCAGTAATTAGATATTTCATCTAAATCTGATTTATAAAGTTGATGAATTATACTGAATTCAAAAATCTCAAATAATATAAAGCTTACTCCTTTCGCTCTCCCCGCATCGACGGCCAACCTCGCCTTCTCCTGGATGATCCTAGCGAGCCGGCAGACGACGACCCCATTGTCGAGTGCGTCGAAGAAATTGTCACCGGTTATGTAATCTACATCTGAAAAAAAAAGAGGTTAATACTGGTGATATTAGCTCGATTTTATCGTCGTATGAAATGCAGGAGACGAGACACGCGGGAATGGGTCGCGCATAAACGAAGCTCCGGAGTCAAGGGGCCAGTCGAAAGGGCTCTTTGTCGCGAGAACAATGAGCGTCGAGTCCCCATATTACCCATATTATCCGCCCCTCTCGCGCTCTCTCTCCCTTCTGCGATATACGCTTTTCATACTCGGCAACCTATTTCTCATTCCTTTTTTTAGCTCAGCCGCTCGAGATGAGACCGAAAATCACATGTGCCAAAGTGGAGAGAGAGAATTCGCTTGTACACTTTTTAAAGAAATGAGCAAAGCGCTAGACGGCGCAGAGTTTGTTTTAAAAATTTTCAAAGGAATTATCGAATTTATCCGATTTTATTAGGTTTTTTTTAACGGAATGACTGTGATTTTCCTCTACGGGTCTAAAGTGTAATCGGAGTGTTCGTGCTCGAGCGATTTATCTAAACAAAATAGTCGGAGCGTGAAGCGTTCGATCGAAATTACATCACGGTTGATCGATTGTGCGTCCGATTGTGAGAAAAAAAAGGGTTCGTGTTTCTTCATTCGGAATTTGTAAGGAGCTTCGGAGAATCTCCAATCGATATTTCATAAATTAGCGAGGCGAGTTGAAAAAAATGACGAGAGGTGTGAAACCAATAAACTCTTCAAAAAAGTATACAAATGAAACTGAAGTTTACCTAATGAGTTCTGCAAAAATCTTACAGTTTGAAAATTATTTACTTTCCGCAAGTTTTTTTTATAGGTGGTCGTGCAGCGAACCGGCTTGCTCGATGTATATATATATATATATATTACAATATATATGTATATGTATATATAGATATAGAAAGAGACGGGATGGGAAATGGGAACTAGGTTGGGCTGGCTATGCGATAGAGCTTAGCAGATACGGATGGTAATGAGAAGCCGTGCGCGGACTCGTGACTCGACCCGGGTAACAATGGGGTTGCACCCGGAGCGGTAGGAAGAGGTGAAACTTTTTCTCTCTCCCTCCCTCCCTCTCTCTCTCTCTCTCTTTATCTCGCATGCCGGCTTCGCGAATGCATTAGTTTGTTTTGCCTCTTTTTTCATTTCTCGACAGTACGTGTGTGTGTTTTGTTGTTCGCGCGTCAGGCATAAATCGCGATGTCGCGCGTTAAATGCCCGTAGGACGTTTTGCATTCGGTTTGGTTGCGAAACCCGAACGTCGTCTCTGAGAGCTGCGTTCGGTGCGCGGGCTCGACAGGAACTCGGTCAGCCGGAACTACGATACGTGCACCACGTTTGACATTATATCGTACCGTGATAGAGCTCCAGTTCCGTGAGAATTTATCGAGATCCGATTTTTTGCTTCGCGTTTCGCAATCGTTTGACGCCCAACGAAATAAACGGTAAAAATCGATTTTTTTACATATCGGTGCATTCGCACACGACGGAAGCACTTAAATCGGCAAAATTCCGATAAAATTTTCCTTCCGGGATGGTACGCATGGTACGTACTTAGCCCTCCGTAGTATTCCCACAGATATTTGTACTCGACGACATCGCGGTTGGTGTTTTCGTGACGTCCCTTATAGCCGTTCTTGGTACCGTCGTCCCCGAGATTGCATCGGCAGGCCTACTACGTACGATCGTCTTGGTAACCGAGATGAAAATACGTCGTGACAACTACCGCGGCTGAGTTTCCTCGATTTTTATCGACGCGAATGCGAACGACTACATTCGGAAGTAGGAAATCTCGATATTTCTAGTCTCGTAATTCCTGCGCGACTCGTACTACGTGATCGCGCGTGCGAACCGTCCATTATTTAGGCACGAGCTGTCAAAAGGGAGAAGACGCCGGCTAACATCCGGCTGAGTCAGAGACGCGCCCGGAATGCACGGAAGCGTTCTTTCTCTTGGAATCGCCTAAGAAGCGAATTAACTATCTTTTGGGAGTTACGACGATCGACACCGAAACTTTGAGATTTTTCTTTACCAGAAAATTCCGTACGTATTTAACGACGGAAGTTATAAAGAATTTGAAATTAAATGCAGAAAATTATCGCGATTAGATTTGAGTAATGCCTTTCGATACCTCTCGATAGAAACAACGCCAATTGATTATTCGTTGAGAACAATTTGGATGCTCGTTATGCTGGTATAGATTTCTTTCGCCTTTTCTCGTGAAAAACTCGAAGACCGTGAAGGAGCTCATTTCCATTACGAAAAAGGTCGCGTGACCGGCTTTCTGCACTCCCAGCTTCCTATTATGGCGTTAATACACCTTCAAAGAGATTTACCCCATTCGGTACTGAATTCGATTCGACTCGGTCGCGACAAATTTCGTAAGTTTTATCCATCAAAGTCAATGCCAAATTCCTCCCTTTCACACCGAAAGCGTTAACTTTTCTGTTTCTCTATTCGAAAAAGATCGAACGGAGTAATCAGCGAGCGAGAGGAATTGGATCACGCTACCTCAAAACAAAATTCTCGGGCAAATGAGCAATTTTATAGCGCGAGGCTCGCTTTTCGAGAGATTAGCTAGACACGCGAGAAGAAAATCAGTTGGGTCATATATCGTTCCGGTTATGGAAACTTTTTTTTTTACTTTCCTGCGTAAAATATCGCAGAAACCGAATGGGATTATCGACCGGGTCAATATTGGCGGACTCGTTTCTTCGGAAGGCCTCTGGAAGCGAGAGTACACGCTGGAAAATTGCTAAATCAGCGTATCGAGCACTCGGAGACAATAAAAGTCAACAACGAGATAGCTGAAAGCGGATCGCACGGGAATACATATGAAATCGAATCGAATCTCTTTATTTACATTCTCGGAGCGCTGCTTAATCCGAATACGCTAAATATAAAGCAAGAGTTGTGATTTTCGAAAGTTCCAGTTTGTTTTTCTTTATTTTGGAAGACTCGAGGAAAAGTCGGTCTCGAGTGAGTAGCCGTACTACAGGATGTTGTTCATCAGAAGTGTAACGTTATTGAAAGTCGATAAGCGGGAAAATTCTCTTCATAATTTTTCGATATGACAAATATCTCTTGCGGATATTTGGAAGACGTAGAAGTCAACGCAAATTCCTTGAATTGGCCGTTAACGTACTTAAATTTCAAAAAAATTAAAATTTCAATTAAAGTTTTCATTTCTCGATTCGTGGTACACCAAGTGACACCAGTAGAAGGAAATAACACTTTTATGGCTTCATCTTAATACATCGCTTGGTCTTCGTGTGTAACCCACCCGTGTCGAAAAAATTGATCGGTTTTCTGGCCGCGTTTAATAGTCCGTATTTTGTTTCAAAATACAGACGTTTGAATACGATCAGATCGATGAAATTATCGAACTCCCGAGTCAAAAAACTTAACCTCACCCTTTCGGCGTATAGATTTTTCACGAGTTGGCCCGTCCAGAAAATCCGCGACTGCATCGTTCCGATGAGAACTCGGCTAAACTCAAAACACTTAGACATTACACTTCACCTAAGAAACTTGCGAAAAGAAATCGTACACGATGCACACACGACACGACGCGACAGATTTTTTGAAGTCGTACCGCATTCATAACAGTTGTACTGCGTAGTGCGTAGTCACTAGTCACAATAAAGGTCACAAGATTGGAATCTTCTATGTCGTAATCAGTGTTAATTGTAAGTGGCACCCTCATATTATGCGAACTAATTTAAAATATAAATAGAATACTATTTTGTTATAAATATTAAATCATATCGCGAATACTGTACGTATAAAGTAATAAATAAATATGCACAGAAATGATATTTATATGTATTCATTATATTATTTATTATTATATTACGATTACTATTACTATTATTATATACGATTTAATATTTATAACGAAATGGTATTTTATTCATGCTTAAATTAGTTCGTGAAAAGTGATGGCGCCACTTACGGTGAATATTAATTACGTAGATCCCAATCTTGTGATTTTGCACTACGTAGTACATCTGATATGAACGCGGCCATTACAATTTCAAAAAATTTGTCGCATAGTGTACGATTACTGTTCGCGAGTTTTGGAGTGTAGTTTGGAGTTGTGAAGTGTAGTCTGAGTGCTTGGAGCTTGGCCGATCTCTCATCGGAGCGATGCGACTGCGAATTTTTCCGAGCAAAGGGGCCAGCCCTCGAGAATTTTTTACGTCGAAAAGGTGAGGTTAAGTTTTTTAACTCGGGAGTTGGATAATTTTATCAGTTTTGATCGTATTTAAACGTCTATATTTTGAAATAAAATACAGACTACAAAATACGGCCAGAAAGTAGATCAAATTTTATCGACTCTGGCAATAACTTTGAGCTCCGTGAACGGTGAATTTTATTCGAGAGTATCGCTCTCATCTCCGCGCAAGATCGATGAGGGTTCCGCTAAATTTTAAACGTCAGCTTGATCAATACGTCGATGGATAATAATAGAACCGGTCTATCGGCTCCCGGTTTATGAATTTCATGAAATATTCTTCGCGGCGATATAAATTTACAAAGTTCAAACTTTCACGATAAAATTCCGCTTCGGCGAATTTTAAATTATCATTCGTTCTCGAGGTTCTTTGTTAGAAACCGCAATCGCACATGTTGCGCCGGTTCGATAATCGTGCATCGACTGCTCGCTTTTCGTGATACGTCGTCGGTTCGGTTCGTACCGAAGCGGAAGACGGAGCGTTTCCAGTATTCTTTCCCACGATTGCGCCAGATGCCGTGTGCTCGGTGTGTCGCATGTTGTATTCGAGCCTCGCGAGATTAAAAAAAAAACCGAGCCACCGATAAAAAAGAATCATAGTCTCGAAAACTCGGATCGTCCCACCTTGAGAATAAAAATCGACCTCGAGAATCTCAATTTCGCTGAATATACGCGAAGCGAGCGTAACGAGATCGCGAACTATTTGCATTAATCACGAAACGAGTACGGCTCTCGAGGCATTAACCGTGAAAATCTCGTTTACATTCCGTAAACGCCGAGAACGATAATCTCTCAATGGTTGATTTATTCGTAAGCATTACGCGCTTCGTTTTTTTTTTTTGAATTGCCAATGAAGCGTTCGTAACAAATTTGTATTCTTTGTGTTTATAGTCGGGGAAGTTTTTAGTGGAATTTACCATTTTCTCATGATTTATATAGAAAACAAATTGGAGTCATCTGAACTATTAATCGAATTATCAAAGTTTCACGTAATTGAGTACAATTATGGTAGATGTACCGTTTGTGGCCACTGTATCACTTATGGTCACTTTGATATTTATATTCACACATTAAGTATTCGGGTCTTGCTGTAATAGAATTTAGTTTATTTCTACGATTCTCGATATGTTGACATCATTGTCAATATTTCATCGTACTCGTTAAGAGTATGGTTTCGATAAATATTGAAAAAACATCAGGAGTGTAATTTATCCGAGCAATTTTTCATTGTTGTTTGTAAAAATCTTCAAAAAAAACTCTACTAAGTAAATCATTAATATTTATTAAAAATCATGCGTAAGAATCATAATATTTTCGAATAGCTCAATTCATATATTACTCAGAAGACTGAATAATTTATAAAAATAATTCTATGGTCACTACTGATCAACGGACATCATAAAACAATTTAACATTTTTTTCATAGAAATAAAGTTCTTCAGGTTTATACATGTAGTAATTCAATTACTCGTACATCTAAGATTTAATTAATTGATTTTCTCTTATCGGATATTACGATTAAATTAATTCAATTTTTTTTGTCATAGATACGAAATTACTTAGGTGGCTACAAATGGTATATCTGTCCTACTCGATTCGAGTAATATTTCTGGTGAAATTGGATCGGCAAATTAATTTCATACTCACTGATCGTCTTGTTGATCCAGTCGGCGAGATCCTCCTGAAGGGGGATCAACTGACGGCTCTGTGCCGAGTGGAGACGCTCGTTGTAGAATTCGGCGAACTCCTCCTCCTCGGGCGACGGACGCGGCACGTCGGCGCGGCTGAAGACCGAGACGGACGAGGGTCCCCAGCTGCTGCGATAGCGCGTGTGTTGGCTCGACGGGAATCGATTCGCGTACGACATCGTCTCTTACTTTCCTGCCTCTTTTTTCTCGAGACTATTGTCTACTCCTTTTCGCACACCACACGACGATCGATCGTCTACCGACCTTGGGATCCTGTCGATCGATACATCGATTATTTTCATCGAAAGAAAATAAAAGAATTAATTTTAAACTAATCTAACTTATGCTAGCTAATATAATTGAAAATTATGATCTTTCTTATAGAACTGACTAAATCACATGTGTTGCGGATGTAGGATTTTTGTCAACAATTATTACTTTAAGAAACACGTAATCTTTTATTTGTATATCTCAAAGTGGCGAAAGCGTCTTTCATTGACGGAGAATTCTCCTCAACTAACTAAACTAAAGCGAAGCGGTTTTTTTTTCAATCAAATGAAATTTCGATATTCCAATTGAACGATTAGATTTAAGTTCACAGTCAATGTGTCGTTCGATTGAAAATATCGATCAGATCGAAGGAGATAATTTTTTAATCTATAAATAATTCACAAGTTCGTAACGCGATATGAAGTAAACAGGTGGTGAATCGTAACAAAGCGCGCATCTCAAGTGACGTCCACTAGACCGACTCGAGGGAAAAATATTCACTCCGGCCAAATGAGCAGCGAAGAGTGACATAAGCGACATTCGATCGCTCGCGTCTCGTTCCCTCGATATCGCGAAACACGCAAAGCGAATAAAGCGAATACAAATCCCGTCGATAAATAACGAGGATCGACAATTAAGTAGCGCGCAGCGTTGGACGCGTTATCGTGACAAATGGCGCGAGGAATTGGGAGGCGTTTTCGCCAAGGTGAACGTGATCGCTTTATACGGGAAGGCCCGATGCTCGGCGTGGCCGGCGAGCGAGTGAGCCCGTCGCTGGGAAAATATCCACGTCGATTTCAGAAATTTCGCTCGGATGCGTTCTCTTTCGCGCATTAGACTACATACCGGCCAGGCTGTATTTAGAAAGTCCGTTAAGCACGGTAACCTCAGCTTTTACAGCTTGTGCCGTGCGCGAGCGTGCAATCACCAATTACGAGCCGCGCCGCCTCATTTCCGCCTCGGTACCTCGCGATGTAACAACCGAAATTATACCGACTAATGCTACACTTTGACAGAAACCGCTCTTCTCGAATCAAGAACCTTTTACTCGATTCCCAGCTTGTCCCTCGTTACGCTCGACTCGACGCTATCTCGCTCGTTTGGTCAACTATAAACTCTATTAGGCAATAAAAAAAACGTTCGATCGCTCCAGTTTTCACCGATTGCATTTTTACGAGTCGATTGCATAATTTTACGTAATGAAGAAAATTTTCGTTATGAATTGCCGGCTCGCGAGGAACGGATTCACACCGCCGATAGAGATCTCGATGTTACGTATAAACAAAACGTCACTCGATATGCTCGCGCGATAACGATCGCGGACGAATTCTCGTCGGGGAAAGCGTCTAATACCCTCGGTAAATCATAATCGCTCGTTCCAAGTGTCCTCTTCGAAATAACGGGCTGCGCAATTATCGCCTCGTTATCAATGTGAAAATATTTTCGAGTGTGCATCGTTTGAAGAATATCAATAACTGTAAATTAAAATCCTTCGAACGCACTCGTGAGAGAAACATCGCTGGACAAACTGAACGAGCATTCATACCGTCAAAATGATATTTTGACAGTCCGATAAATCGACCCTCCGGTCCGAACAAAGTTTGCCAAATTAACCAATTTTTCATTCGAGAACTCATTTTTATTTCGCAAAATATCGATTCGGCAAGGCAGAAGTGCATGTTTGGCCGATTCGAGGAGAATTTTTTCTCCGTGTGCAAACGCGAGCGAAAGGGTCATCGACCGGGTGCGGGACAGACGTCGAGGATGACCATTAGAACGCGAACGGCAGGGACGAAAATATGTTATAAAAGCGTGTAGACGCGGCAGTCAAAGTGAGGAGGAGGGGGGGGGGGGATATGAAACCGGACGGGCATAAAGTTGCATGGGCGTGGGCCCATTATGCTCGATGCGCATCGACGCACCCACACGAGCGCGAACGTGAGCCGACGATTGATTATCTCCATCTCCCTTTATCGCTCGTACCTTTGTCGTCGGCTAAACGGTCCACGGTTACGCCGACGCTTGAATTATCGCTCGAGTGTTTACATTATTACACTTTTTGCCGAACCCACGCGCGACACGTGCACCGAGGATGCAACTCCGTCAGCTGATCGTATAAGGAGCCGACAAGGATGCGCGCCGATCATCGTCCGCGAATAATTCAATCGGAACTCTCGAGTCGGCGCGAATAGGCCGTGTTTTGTTTTCGTTTTCCTTTCTCCCGTGGCTCATTCGTACGCTCTATTTCTCTTACTCACGACGCGTCGAGCGTACCTACGACGGGAATGTCAATATTGACACGTTACTCTCTATGAATGGTCGATATTTTGAAATCGAGTTAATCCCGAATGCATACTGTTCCGCGTTCGCGCCGATAAAATTATTCTCGAACTTTGATTGTCGGCCGCTTCGACGGCGCAAAATGATACCGATATCGCGTTGCGCCGATTGGGTTTCGGCAACGACTTTTCGGTTTCGGTGCCAACCGACGAGAAATTAAATTAAGAGAGTATGCGAGAATGCGATGGTACGATCGTATTAAACCCGTTGGCTAATTAAATCACAGAAACAGAGCGTGTTCGCTGCTTAATTACCGGCTCGCCGGCCTGTCTCGATGCCTCTCTCGGCACTCGGCACGCGCCGGAGAAAATTCTCATTTTTTTTTACCATCGAAATTTCCCTTTTACGCACTTCTGCGAACTTGTCTCTTATCGAAAAAACGGTAATTCGTGACTCGGTAGTGAAAGCATTTAAGGAGAACTCACGCAGCATTACCCGAACCGAGCGCGATCGAAATCATTCGTCATTTCTAACCGCCCGATTTCGAGTAATTAATTGGCGAAATTCGCGGGGTTTGAAATACCGCCAATTTGCGGAAATAAAAAGGAATAATTCGCGAGGTAGGCGATGCGTCGTTAACGGTAATAAGATTGAAGTAATAAGTAACCGTTTTCTGGAGCGTGACCACACGAGAAAAGTATACGTGTAAGTTGGCTCCGCGATTGTTCCATTAATATTGAATAAAAAAAAAAAAAACTAATCCCAGAGGTATATATATTTTGGTGAGAATAATCGCGAACACGCGACACCGTTAATTGAACGAGGAGACGAGAGTGTTAAATGCAAATTGAATGTAGAAAATAGCATACTTATAGATGCAATATTCACGCTGGTAAGTCCGTAGTAAATCGTAATTCAGTTGAAAACCTGCGAGAATAACGGGTCGTTGTCCGACGCCTTAGTAATTCCTTACCTATATGTTATTATCCGTAGCGGTAAGAAACATTGATAAATGTTGTTGGATGCGTTGGGAAATAAAATTATCACTGAACCTAACAGGATCGAATCCTACCGGGATTTATCAGGTTCACTATCTGAATTTGAATTGTCAAATTGGGATCGTTTGTGACATAGTTTATTACACCAAATTATACAAAATTGTGTTATTTTTTGTATAAACGTATGATTATTGAAAGTAAATAGCAATAGGAAAAATAAGTATGCAAAAAGGTAGGTTAGTGTTAAATGACGAAAAGAAATTCAATGCAAAGCACGATTGAATGAAAAAATGGACGTGTTTATTGAAGCAATTGACACTGAGACTAACAGCCGTTTATCCGATAACGACACGCGAAACATCTGCGGTTATTAGGCACCGTTTCGGATAAGAATGCAGTCTGAACGTCACATCGAATTGATCCGTCACGGTGAGAAACCGGCAAAACAATGCTCACTTACCGTGTAATAAAATCAAACTCGACCAAATCCATTAGAAATTTACCTGCGATATTGTCGTGGGCATCTCTCGCCAGATTGCACAAAAAATTCACCAATTCTCGGCAATTTTTTTTTCTTTTTTTATCGTCCCGGCGGTGAGAACTAGCACGCAAAAATTTCCGACTCGCGCTCCCGGCGTCGTTCGATCGAGAGGAAAGTAGGGAGAGCTCGCTACCTCGCTCAGTCGCTTTCGCGTCGAGACTGACGGACGGTCCCACCGCGAGCGAGACGCTAGCCTTCGATCGTGTTCGTGCCTCGGCGCACACTCTCCACCTCTGGATCTCCACAGACGTTCACCTCCCACTCCCGCTTTTTCGCACTTTTCAAATTAGATCGAATCTTCGAGCCAACGAGACTGCCGATAAATGCTTAGAAAATATTTCATAAATTTCTGGACACGTGCTTGCCGGCGCGAGTACCGTAACCGTGCGAGACATCGACGCATGCGCAATTTGCAAATCTCGTTTACTCTCCCCTCTCGGCACCATCCCCCGTTCATCCCTCCAGCTCTCCCGAGAGGGAATCCGCCAGTTCCTCCCGACTGCTCCCTTTAATCAATACTCTGGCTCCATCCGATGAGCGAGCGTTATCCTCCTGGACCATTTCGCAGATACAATTTGCTCCTTCTACTGGAAATTTTTCGTTTCATTTCCGCCGCGTTATTGCCAAAATTTGAATGATGCACGGAAAAAAGAAATGAATCGTATATTTCTACTGCCAAAATTTATCTCATAAAATATCAATTTAAATTTTTTTTCTAGTGTGAGAGCATAACGTTGTTTTTAATGCAGTATTAGAAATTTTCTATTCTTTGACAGATTATTTATTTTCGATTAGTACTACTTTCATCGTACGTCTTTTTAGGATTGGAGAGAATGAAAACCTTTTGTATTATTAGACAATTGCGGTAGAAGTCGCTCCTGGGTAAGGCCGGAAGTGTTGATTTCCCGTAAAGAAAGAGAGAAAGAAAGACCATATAAATGTTCGTCATCGTCACATTACGTGCCTTGTATGCCAATCGTCGCTACAGTGTACGATTTTCAAAGAATAACCCTTCTTGATATGTAGAAAGTAATCGTAAATACAGAAAAAGGAAATAGACGAATAGGAAAATGTTTTAATTAAATTTGTAGAGAGAAAGAGAAAGAGAGTGAGAGAGAAAACAGTAGAAATTAAATTGAGTCAATTAAAAAAAAAACTCTTCTCCGATGTTTGACTCATCGTATTCATACTCGGAGGTCGATTACCTAGGGTTGGAAAACAGCACCGTGTCTCGTGCCACACCCAAGTACACTTCTTCATATTCCAAACGCTTGAGGTACTTAAGCCTCGAACAGAAAGGGTGGCTGTTAACGTTCGGTATACGAAAATGTACCGTGTATCGTGTTTTCCCAACGTTATAAAAAGCTATTAATTCGATGAAGAAATAAAATGTAATAATATGAAAAACCGATCTAAACTTTTCTCCTTTTTATTATCATATATAGATCATATATTTTCTGAAAACACTTAATATATTGTACTTAAGATAGTAATATTGGACACACTTTTGGGTCATGACACTGTTTGCCGTACGTTGGCAGTGTTTCGGTGGAGTTCGTTCGTTTTTTCGTCCTTAGCATTTTCTCTTTTTTAATTATTTAAACTGTCGACCAATGTGGAATTTAGTGGAGAAAAATACACCTATATAAAAATGTTTTCTGAAATCCTTTTTTTTTTCTTTTTCCATTATCTCATAAGTGAATGAAAAGGGTGAGGAATTTCTTTTTTTTATTCAACGAATGGGAAAAGTATCCTTCTGTATACGATCGGTACGTATAGCATAATCGATTCTACGAAATATTGACATTTCGGTAATTCGTTGAACGTTTTACACTCGCTCTTATAATTTTTCTTCTTATTTTTATTCTTATTACAACTTTGCGTACTTAAATTGATTCTCTCCCTTACTCTTGTCGTTAGCGTAAATATTGAATTTTTCGTTCTCCTCTCCTTCATATTTTTTCTGTAACATATGTTAATTATTACATTCTTCAGTTTCTTTTTTCTTTTTTTTTTCAATTATAAAGGACAGGGATGGGCGCACAGTTCAGGCAGATTCCATCCAATTACAGATATATTATATCATAGCAAACATCGTGACTATTTACAGTAAATACAGTTGATTAGATTATATAAATAAAATATATCGTATTGTTAGTTTAGGTTTACAGCAACACGTGACAGTAAACAATTAGATCAGCGGCAAAGTAGCGTTTATCTACCTAGGGTAGTGGTCGTATTAGCTAAAGCGTGGCTGGTTTTACGCATTCACTCTCTCTTCAAATTTTACTTTATCCGATTCACACTCGCGTTATACATACTCGCAGTCACGCACGCGCGCATACGTATACAATCTTTTTTTGGCAGTCACACACGTAATCCATCTACATGTCATTCAATCGCGATTTGGCCTTGGCGTCCGCTCGAGATGCGTCCAATGAAGTTAACCGGACCACCTCCCATTTGTATAAATTCACGTAACTCCTCGCACGTTCTACATATTTTAGATAGAGAATTTTAAAGAATATACGCAATACGCTCCCACCCGCGTTCGAGTAACGGAGCAGGGTATATCAAATGCGCGAAAAAAGAAGAAACTTCATGGAAGTTGAAAATTCAATTTTTAATTATTTTCTTTAAATAGTATTTTTCTTTTAATAATTTGCTGTGCGCGCGACACACGTTTTTTTCAGTAATGAGTTTCATTCGCGATGGCTTCGCCAGATTATAATTTGACACGTGATATTTAAAAATAGTCGATTTTTTTTACACCATTGCCATCCTAATGGTAATAAAGTTATAATATTAGGGAAGTGTTCGAATGCTTGAAAAATAACGCGAATCGAGATCATGCGTTCGAAATCAGTTGATATTTACATTTATATTACGAAAAGAACAAAAAAAGTAATTATCGAGTTTACATAAATCTCAGAATTGCTGCTGATCAGGATACTGTGAATTGGCTGCTCTAAACACTTATCGTTTGGATAAAAAATACAATACGAAGCTCCTCTATACTCCTATCTTTACATTTAATATAGATCATTTCATCGATAGGGACAATGAAGTCGTTGTGTCATTATCTATTTCTTTTCGAATAGCTGCCAATCAATTTTAGCAAAAGAAGGCAAAACCAAAGTATTTGTGAGGTATGGACGGGATAAACGTACGACTGATTAACTTAGAGCTTACAATATTAAACTCGTAATAGATTCTATAATTTGAAAATTTGTTGCGTTTTAAATATAAAAAATATAGCATAATATGGTATTTTTTTTTTAAATTATTATACAATTATAATTTAATATAGGGAAATCCGTAAAAAGAATCGATTTCTCGTTAAAATCTTACATTTACAATTATCGGCGTTAAATTGAAAATCGACATCACAGTGAAAAATAAGTAGGAATAATAACAGTTTCGTCTACAGCAATGGCAAAACATTGGTATTGAACACAATATTAGGAGTACGTAGATACGAGATATTGAATCCAATTAGTGATCAGTACTATCGGGCGTTAATTTGAATATTACACTCAGTACTTGTTGATGAAGAAACATAGTTTATGTCCGTTATTTTATATTCAGCAAGCACAAATATCTGTGTTGTATACGTATTTATTCCCTATAACAAATTTTACTTAAGAGCCCCACTGGCTCGTTCAATTTTTTATTTTTATCATTATTACTATTATATCTGCAAATAGAACTTTTTGCAATTTTTTTCTCCTACACAAAATGTATGCGGTACATTATTTTTTTTTTTAGATTAAAACAGACACTTTCATACGACACATTCATTTTTAAAAATACGTTTATTTTGCTAACGCCACCGTTGTTCACGTACGCTCACTGTCAACATTGCACCGATATTTTCCGATTCCGAAAAGCACCACTTTATTATACAAATACTCCTTAAATGCTCGCAAACGCTCAAAACCCTCAAGTTATTTTGTGTACGATCGTCGATCCAGTCGACGTATCTTTTTAAAGTTCGTAAAATCGGAACCGATCGAACGATGCGTACCTATTTTATAGTTTTCTCGCTCTTTTGGGCCATTCATTGTTGAGATTGACACACACTATATTTAGTCATTTGCAACCCATGGTAAGCGTACCTATTTTTTCTGTTAATTATCAATTCATTTATTTTCTTCTCATTTAATCTCTATCTAAATACACTAAAGTATCGCATGAAGATGGGTACATAATTTTCTTTCACATTGTCGCAGGAAGGATGGCATGTTTTTTTTTCTTTATCAATTGTGCTTAATTCACTAAGAGTTTTTTACGTCAATGTAAAGCTATATATTGACTAGGTTCTCTCACTCGATACGCCTCAACGACGAATGGCCTGATGTATTTTTTTTTTTTCAATTCTCTCAATGGTCTTGGAAAATTACCCACGTGGAGCGCAACGTGTTTTGTTCGTTTTTTAAATAACTTATTATAATTATAGTTGCCACTCGCTTAGGCATATATACATAGCGTTTCGCCCGAATTTTTTTTCTGCTTTTCTATTTCATTTTCGGCTGATTATACACTTTAAGTTTTTACGATCGATCGTTGCACGTCCGATTTACATTCAATTATTCTCGCCACCAGTCTTCGTAGTCTCTTTTACATTAATCATTCAAAAGTACTCGTATGCGCGTCGGAAATAGGCTTGTTAAACATTTCGACCAATGTAAAAAACAGGCTCTCGCGATAATATTCGCGTTCATTTGCGATAATTCAGTTCTGTTAAATATATTAGTCTCTTTTTTTTGTTTCGTTACACCTTACATCGCACACGCTTAAATCTTAAAACACTATAACTCTATCATGGTAATAACCATACAACGTTAGTATTTGGCATCTTTTGAAATACACAAATAGACTTTGGTATAAAACTTTTTTGATAGTGTTTAGTACATGCGTCTCGTTTCACATTTCTGTGTAATGTATGTTTTTTTTTTTAATTCTGTGTGTGGTGCGTGAAATTTCATGCTTATGGTGAGTATGTGTACAAATAGACGCAAATACGCATCGCGAGTCTCGCGTGTATTAGAAAACGTTCGCTGATGCATTTCGCACTTAGGAGTTTTTTTTTATTCTTCAATCGTAAGTATCACCCAGAGGCTTGGACAGTCTTTGAACTCAACTTCTGATTAGATCTAGCAGAACTTGTCTAACCACCACAACTTGCACGGCGTTACACCTCTCCTTCTACGCCGCTTCTTGCTGGATGGATCCACTGCCTTCTTCACGAACCTGATGTTGTACGGGTCCTCTGCTAGTTCAGGATATAGCTGTGCATCGTGAATGTACTCGCCCTCGTAGTTGGACGCGTAGCCCAGCTTCACGATGTCATCCTGTTCGGCCGCCATCCACTCGATCGAAGTTGGCGTGTTGGATTTCAGCGCGTCCTTCTCGCGATGCCAGGCTTTGCGAATGGCCGTAGACTTGGCATGATGCAGAAGACGCTGCTTCTCCTTCTCCGCTGTCGTTCCGTATCTAAGATTCACTACGTAACTGGACCCATGAATCTTTACGTCTATCAGCGAATTACTACCGCTGCCGTTCTCGTTGTCGTGGAAAGTTGTATTGACTTGACCCCCAAGACGTTTTAATTGACCTCTATCTTCGCTGGCTCGCCAAGTTTCTTCCTTGACGAAGTAGAAAGCATCCTGTTGGGCGCTATGCACTACGAACGTGAATGGCAGGAAGTACGAACGGTTGAAAACAGACGTGAAAACGTCACCGTAGATTGCATTGGCTGTTGGCACACTGGAGACCACAGCTTGACCATCGGCAGTTCTCGAAACCAGGATTCCTTTGCCGAATGGTGGGTCCGAGCCTGCGCCCAATCGGCTTGGGATCAATTCGCTGATGTCTTTCTTCAGTTCCGATCGCGGAGGAGCAGACAAACTAGCAGCGTCTCCCGAGTGTCTCTGATTGATGTAAGCGAAGAAGCCAGATTGCACGCCGAGATTCCTGGATCTCTTCTTCTTGCCGAATATCGACGAGCCAGGACCGAGTGTTGGTGGAATGTGACTGTCCGGAAGTTTCTCCGGGAACAATTGAGGTGCGAGACTCTTCAAGTCGTATCCTAAGTGCTCGAGCCATGATATGTGATCTGAAAATTAAAGTAATATCAGTATTGTTTTTATTAATGAAACTCACAAGTCTCGTAATTCGTGAATATTTATTCATAACTTGTAATTATAAAAATTATTAACTTGTGAAAAATATTCGTCTTTTCTAGTAAAGAATATTCAACATACCTGTTGGTTGATTAGAATTGTCTGTATGTTGCATGTTAATTGGGTCGTTTCCATTAAACCTATAAAGATGCAGATGTGTTGGTTTCTCCAGCCTGTCCAAAACATTCTCCCACAAGGGCGACATCCATTGACCGATGAGTGGATCGTAGACTTTCCCATTCGGCATATGAACCAATGATGTTACCTATTTTGAAATTCAAATTGTAATTGTACATTATCAAAAATACATAACATTTAAAAAAAAATTCGACACAAACCTTGTCCAATAAGCCTCCACAAAAGTCAACCGGCAAATACAGATATGGATTGGAATCGTAAACAATATGCCCATATGGCGAACGCATGATCTCTCTTATGCCTTCTCCGTATTGATTGAAAATCATGATCGGAGTTCCACACTGATCAGTCGCGATATAATATTTGTGCCGATAGACTTGTGCGTAAATCAAATGACCTCTGTCATCGTAAACGAGAGACATTAATTTTCCATCGCGAGGACTGTAGATCTGGCTGACCTCGTGTGGGCGTTTCTGATTGTTGTAGAAAAATTGCGTAACGTTGCCGTAATTGTCTTTTCGCGTGGCGAGCCTATCCAAGTGATCGTAATAGTAACGAACGTCGAAACGACCGCGTTTAGTGGCTCGTACCAGAAGACCTTTAGCGTTGTAACTGAATCTCTCTTCTCTCGCGTTCTGAACAACTAAACCTCTGTTATCGTACTTATAAATACCTTCCCCGAATTTCACGATTCTATCCATTGAGTTATACTCCATAGGGATGGTATTACCCCGATATGTAAGCGATAGCATATTTCCGTTCTCATCGTATTTGAAGTTCCAAGGTTCTTGCGCTTCGACGCCAGTTAATTGACCATCGCAATCCCAAGTGTAATTCTTAACGTTAGTGTAAGTATTAACAGCGACATTGCGGGTATACGTTCTGGTTTGATTTATCCTGCTGCGTGAGTCGTGAGTGAACTCCATTCTGAATACCTCCATTCCGTGAATGGTAACGGTGACTTGGGTCTCGAGGAATCGATCGTCGGTGGCACGCGAGAACAACGCAGTCCCGTCGGAAACTGTTGTTTCGTTCGACGTTGGTTTGATTACTTTGAACTGTCCGATCTGATCCAACGTACCAGTCCGTGGATTGTAAGCCATCGTGTGAGCTGGTAAATTCTGTCCACCTATCCTGCCCATAATAGCGATCAAGCGGAAATTGGTATCGTATTCAAAAGTGAATTTAGCGTTGCTCAGACCGGTTTTAGCTCCGAAATCGATTCGCTCTTCGACTAGCAAGCCAGCGCTGTACTGATAATCCCATTTATACTCAACATCCTTTTCGGAATGTATCACCTCGGAGGGTAAACCATTTTCGGTGTACCTAATTTCACTTTTGCCGTCTCCGTGAACGATTTCAGCGAGTTGACCAGAAGTGTGGTACCTGTAAACGATGTGGGCACCGTCTCCGGGGAATACAGTCTGCAGCAGATTTCCATCGTGGCTGTAATGTTGTAAATAGGCTCGAGTACTTCCAGGTGGCGTATATGTTACTCGCAAGAAACCTAGAGAAGCTTGGCAGGAGAAAGCGTGTTTGGTACCCGAGGGAAGAATGATATAACGTAGACCGCCGTCGTTATCATACTGAAGCGTGAAGTGACGATTGCTGGCGAGAGTTATTTTAGACAGCATATTGAATTCGTTATAAGTGTATCGTTTCGTGCCGTCTTGACTATTCGTTATTTCCGACAATTGGCCGTGTCTGTCGTAACCGTACGACTCGTCCGAGGAGCCCCATTTCCACTTCTCGATCCTGTTGAATCTATCGTACGTTATACTGAAGTTGTGACCTTGTTCGTGAGGTTGCCACATAAGTGGCAAACCAGCGGGATCGAACGTTACAGTCAGGAGTGGAGTTCTCATTTTGTCGTAGAAAGTTTGCCGCCTGAACGCCTGTTCGAACTCAACACCCAACACACGAGTATCGTTCACCCATATTTCTCTGCTGAGTGTTTGCTGAATGTGGCTCACGTCGCCGACTAGGTTGTAAGTTGTAGACATGGTGTTGGTCAGTTCTCCAAGAATCATGACTTGGTAACTCCACATGGGCAGCATTTCGGCTTCTACGGGCAGTGCAGCTTCGAGCAGAGGATGTTTTGTCATTGCGGCGCTCAATACTCTTCCACCACCTGGAAGATAAACCTCAAGGGTGCTATTGGTGAAAGCCGTTGCTTTCTTGATTTTAGTACCGTCGGTTACAGTCAAGATCTCGGATCTGTCGTTCTTTATTTTGTACTCGACAAATCGCTGTTTGTCGCCCTTTGATAAAGCCTGGAGTGGCGCAGAAACTTTTACGGATAAACCTTCATCGTCCGATAAATCCGAGGAGATCTTCAATTTTTCTCCGGTCGGTAGGATTATATTGGTCACTCTTCCCAAGTTGTCGTAGCTGTAGATGTAAGTCTCGTCGCCACCGGATCGACTCGTCAACAAACCCGTCGAGCTATCGTAACCGAGAGTTATTTCGGCTCTACCTCTTTCTGATAATTTTTCGAGTATTCCAACCGCCGAAATCTTCAATTCGAATTTATGATCTTGAGTATTCTCGATAGAACTTACTACTTCTCCTATATCTCGTAGGAACTGTATTTTGTTACCAGCACTATCCGTTACGCTGGATAGTTTTCCGTAGCTGGTATTTTTGCTATAAACGAACGAGTACCTCGTTTTGCCAGACGTTAGGTCTGTAGTGGATATGTGTTGGCCGTAACGATTGAACACGTAGACTTCATTGGTTGGCGGATAAGGAATGTGGAATTCACCATTTTCGTTGTGATTGGGAAGATATGGCTGAAGGGCTAATATGTGAAGACTGCCTTGATCCGTTACGTGCAGAACTCCATCTGGGGACACAGCCAGAGCTGATATAGCCGTGAATTTGGCATTAGAGGATAAAAGTGTTTCCGTGCTGCTGGTGTCGTCGGTACACGCGCAATTATCTATATCCTTTGTACTTGGAGTTGTGTTATTACATTCGCACTGACCACGCAAACGATCCTGTTGCTGACCAGCGAAATGCGACATCTTGCCCGAAGAGTCCACAATTCTGATCGAATTGACTCTATGAGAGTCGCTATCCGCGATGTACAATTCACCGGTGGGACTGAAGCTAATAGCCAAGACCGAACCTAGGACCTCGTCGGATTTTTTAGGATTCGGTACTATCGTTGTGTTCATCTTCAATTGATCGACATTAGGATTGTTGATATTGTTATTAGCGCTGTTGGTGCAATGCAGTGGAGTACCGGCTACGACCCGTATTTTCAAATCGCTAGTGAGCTTGAGAACCAATCGATCATCGATGAAGTGGAGAGAGCCATCCAACGGGCTCAAAGCTAAGCCCGTTGGCCATTGAAGCTGGGCTTGATGAGCCGATATAGCGCCGATACACGGAGCTGGGGACCAATGATTATGATGCCCGTGATGACCCACTAAAGTATGAATAATGCCATTTGAGTCCACTGCTCGGATATTTGTGCCATCAGCGATATACATAGTCTTATCGGCGGCTATTGCAATTCCTTTGGGATGTGCCAGTTTGGCCTGGATAGCTGGACCTTCGTCACCGCAGTGGCCTTCGTCGCCCGGTATGCATCTCTCCCCGCTACCTACGACTGGCTCGATGTTGATGCTCGGATCCTGAACAGGATTCAAGGACAGTGCTCTGAGAATCTGGTGCTTTTCAGGGTCGCTTATGTAGAGATGCCCATCCGCTGGCGAAACACACAAGTAGTACTGATACGCCACCTGCGTGGCGCTCAATATCAGGACGGTATAAACTTTTCCCTCGGGCGTGATTCTTCGTACCAAGTTGAAATCGCCAACGTATATACTGCCGTCGGGTCCGCTCGTTAGCGCCACCGGCGTCAATAACCTCGCGTCTTTGGCGAGCCCGTCGCAATTCTGACACACTAAGCTCCTTTGAAGGCCAGTACCCATGACAACTTTCACGGTCCGGGGATATTGCTTGAAGTGGAGGGTCGAGCCGTCACCTTTCTGGAGTATGCCCTCGTGGAAGTTGTAGTGATGATGTATATCGAGACCCCATCCGCCGATGGTCGAGATGTCGACGTCGAAGCCTTGAAGAGTGGCAGTCTGAGTTTCCCATATGACCGATGGGCAGGTGGAATGCTGATAGCCGATTGATATCTTCGCCTGGGCTATTCCGTAGACTTTCTGCTTGTAGACGTTCCTCTTGTTCCAAGCGAAGGTGTGAGTTAAATTAGGATCGGCTTCGTAAGTTTTCGTGTGTAGGGAGCCTTCGATCTCTACATGAACGTGAACATGGGTCAACGATTTCGGGATGAAAGGTCCGGTTAACTGCATTCGAACGGCTGATAGGTACCCGGCAGCTTGGCTGCTCTGATACATCAAGTGGAGGTTCGAATCAGGAATGGTGATACTTTCTTGTACGATCTGTAAAATGAATTTTTATATGAATAGACGAGATCGAGATTACGATCGATCGAGATTTTATTTTTATATTTACTTGAGTTTCCGCAAAGACCATGCTCTTTCCTGGCATCCCTCCAACTTTTTCCGGCATCCACGTACTGACTATGATAGGTCGTAATACTTCATGATCGTGCTCTAAGCACGGCCCACGATTGCTAAACAGCCCTATCGAGTAACCTGATGATAATACGATTTTAGTATGAAATTTTGGAGCGACGAGGGATAGTTTAGAAAAGAATGTTCTCGTTTTACCCATCGCCGGAGTCGGTGACCTTATCGCCTTGTACGATTCTCCTTCCTTGGTGGTCATTACGACGGGTGGTAACACGACTATTTGATTCCATGGTACGAAAACGGTTATCGTGATTGGCTGAAATGGACTACGCTGAATCTGAAGTGTCACGGCTCCACCACCGTTCACCAATAGGTCAAACCTGACGGGTTAATTGAAATTTTACTCATAAATTTTCGTACAGGAATATCTGAATTATTTTCGACATCAAAGCTTCGTTATTAAAAACTTAAACTTCGGATAAATATATGGACTGCATAAACTACAACGTTATAGAGATGAAAATTCTACCGATATTATACAGCAACGAACAAATTGATCAAACAGATTTCTAGGCGGTAATTAGCGTAGTAGCGCGCTTTGGCATCGTTAGCTCCGGTTTCGACGTGGATTATGTTTTCATATTAACCAAGTCCAAGTTTCGGGATTATACTCCGCTAAGCCTACTATGCTATGCCGGTGGACGTGTGTTTAATGAGTCCCTTTATTCTTCCGATATTCATGAAGTGTATCGTGTGTTGCAGTCTTTATCGAGGACATTTGCATACTATTCCGTCGAAGCCGTGATTTTCGTCGAAAACCGCACAGAAAAAAAGTAGGTTTACTTGAACGAGTATAAATTATTATTCTTATATTGATAACGAGTATAATCACGGTTTCTACGCGTAGGTCGATCTAGTTAGTGGGAAAACTTACCATCCGTCGGCTCTGGTCAACGTGAACCCGAAACGCGGATTCTTAGCCACCGAGACTCTCACTCCGATCACTCCTAGTCCTCGTTCATTAACAGCTTGGCCTCGCATCACCGCAACTCGGCTGTTCACAAATGAAAAATATATCGAAAATCCACGACAGCAGGGTCAGTCGCGTCGAACTATCAGAACCGCAGAATGCTGATGTTACAAAATCAAGAAGGAAAAGAAGTATGCACCATACAAAAAAGACTGCGATCAATAAATTTTGTTCACTCTCATTTCGTAACAAAACCGTTCTCTAACATTCTACATACAACGTACAAGTGCATTTTTTTGTACATTCGGTTGAAAAAAATTGCGCTAATTAAGTTTCACGTCGTACTCGTGAAATGTATATGTAAGTGCGAATTTTGCTCATCGAATCAGCTTCCGCAGCCGACGGTTCAATGCGATCGAATATTCTCACTTCGCTGCCGACGCGACTCGCAGTCTTCGTTCGGGTACGAGAGTTTAAACGTTCCAGTCCGGAATCGAAAAGCTACGTATAAATTGATTTTCGCGATAGGTGCCAAAATTAAATCGGCGACGAGGTGAGAACATTTCACGATCCTCGACTGACTTTTGGAAATGTAAGAAAATTATAAATTCGTCCCGAGCTCGTTTTTTTTTTTTTTTTTATAAAATAATTTCATTTTTAGTATCGTGAAAATAGAATTGCATGCATATATCATATGTAGGTTTTGTAATAAATGTATAAAAATATGTAATGTAATAAAATCGTTTGGGAATATGGATTTTTTAACAATAAAGTTGGAATGTTTAAGCTGATCATTTTAAGCAATCGTGTGTCGTGCTGACTATAATGAAATCAATGTAAGGTTGTTTATTGTTTATATTGTTCGTTACAAAAAATATATGGATCACGGCTCATCCCAGGGTGATGGTCGAAGCGAGTTGCATTTGGCGTTACAACCGTTTCGACGACGACCCTACGGATTAGCTGCCGTTACTCCGATTGTATATATTGTATTTTTTTTTTCTTTCGAAAAATATATACGAAACGATCCCTAATGGATTTTGCGAATGTGAGGACGTCGTTCTTGGAGGATCACACTCCACTTTTTCTTTCTCGCCTGTGAATATATATACGTAAAAACACGGGGTTATTTTTTTTCTCTGAAAGAGCAGTCAATTTTATATTTTTTTTTTTCTAGCCGTACCACCGATATCGGGTGACTTGGGGATCAAACAGGTCGGAACGCTGATCCTCCAAGTACGAGCGGAGCAAGGTGGCAGGCACAGTCGTCAACTACTGTAAGTCCAAACTTCAAAAATGAATGGCAAAAAAATTAATAGATATATATATATAATATACTCTTCGAACACATTGAGATCATTTTAAGAATAATATAGACACCAACCTATTATGGACAAATGAGAATGAAAAAGAAGTAGAAAACGTAACGGAAAAATTGAAAAACGAATAATTTATCGAAAACGGTGTCTCGGTACTGAATTACGCGGTATTCTCTTTGCTGCGATATCTCTAAGTATTTATTTTTTCATATTCAATTATGAAGTTTATCGCAACTGATAATTTTTGTATTTTATGATTTTTGTCGAAACGAGATAAGCTCGTTTTTATTTTGTCAAGGGTGATTGCAACGAGTTTATGTAAGTTATTTAATGCAAAAATGCCAAGACAAGAGTGGCCGTGCTTCAAGTCGAAAGGATCTGATTACAGGCAAACTGCAATTTCTCATTTTTTTGTTTTGTAAACGCATAAAAAATATATAATTTGTCTTTTTTTTTTCTTTTTCACTTTTGCGAATGACGAAAGAAATGGATGTCTCAATTGGTTTATGGATTAGCAGGGAGAGTGTTTGGTTGGGGTGAATTATTTGTGAATTATCATCTTTTTCATCGTAATTCTCATCGGAATAAAAATCGGATTAAGACAGACACGAGGTTCAGTTTGGTGATTAGGGTAATTGGCACAATGTAGACAGGTAGTAACAGACGCAGACAAGTGGATGGGATGGACCAAGGGTTAAGTTCATCTTATGTGTTACAATTTCTATTTTTCTCTCTCTCTCTCTCTCAATCTCTGTTTTTTCTTTTAACCAGAATAAGATGTATTTTTTCTACTTGCCGATTCGTCGATAAAAAACAAAACTAAATATCTGTTTTCACATAAATTTCTTTTTTCTCTTATCATTTTTGTGTTCGTATTCGTGACTATTATATCAAACTAAAAGAAAATTAATAACGCAAGAGTCTTCTTTTTATATATATTTGACGCGTAATAAGGTCAGCGTAGTGTGAGTAAATATACTAGCACGTTCACTAGAGACAATTCGACAGGGTACATAAAGTGCAAGCCTGGCAACACAAACAACACAAGACCAAGGTTTTTGTTCAACAGATTTTTAACATACTATATATATATATATATGTATATTATCTTTACTGTTATAACGCACTAATGGGACAAGAAGACAAGACATAACAGAAAAGAAAAAAAGAAAGTGACAACAATTTGACAACATATCACATGTAACAGAGAGAGACAGGTTCATACCGAGTATACTCAATAAAAAATATACTATGCAGGAATGCGAATTTCTTATCCACGGACAGTGATCTCGGTTGATGACCCGTACAATGTGCTGATTTTTATCGGAAAAAATGACCAGTGAGAGTTTTCGGAGAGACTAAGATTTGGAGAGATCTGCTCGAATTGCTTACTCATTCTTGACCAAAGTAGCATTTTTGTACGGAATTCAACGGAAACCTAGCCGTGATGCATGAGAGGAAAAAATATTTTCAAAAAAGAGAAGAGGATATGTGAGCAAAATGAATGGCAAAATGAAATTTATGGTCGAAAAAATAATATTTTTTTTTTTTTGACGTAAACAAGCGAGATGAGAAAAACACTAGCAAAACGAAAAGTCGACTTGAAATCAAAAGGAACAGGTAAATGGCCTTGCTAGGTGGAAGAAAGTATCGAAAGAAAACGAAATGCGATGCCAATGAACGAGGATGATGGCAAAATCAAAAGCAGGCCAAAATGTCATATATAATATATAGTATATGATATGCGATATACATATATATTATATACACACGAATCATACGAAAAAACATGTAAAATGATTTTACGAGCGAGACGAGCAATAGAATGGTAGTTCTTTTTTTTTTTGGATATGAACGATTAGCGAGAGCTTGAGCTGCAACTTACCGCGGTGTAAAGGAACTCCAGAACGTACTACGTGTGGGAAAAAACCAACGAGAAGAAAGGGCGTTACCACGGTCACAGAACCCGCGTTAGCGGGCAAAAAACGGATGCGCGTGCGCAACATTGCGCGAGCAATCGCTTTCGCCGATTTTTCTCTCTTTTTTCTTTTCTTTCAACAATTTCTCAAACTTCGGTGGTAGGAAAAATCGCGAACAAACGAAAGGCGTCGAAAAGGGATGTTTGGGGTGAAAGTTGTTCACCGGAAAAAACTTTTTTGGGGGAGAACGGGGGCAGGGGTGAATGAAAACCCGCGAAATCGAGTGCTCCTCACAATGTTCCGCACGCCATTTATAGAAACAATAGACGTAGACACACACTAAATCAAGCGTACCCATCACACACTCGTCTTCACAGTCGCCCAACATGAACTCATACACTCTCGGACTCATTCAACATAGAGTGGTACATTTGACAGACACAAGTTGGAAACTACGCAACGTACACATTTATTTTTTTATATATAGATATATATATTGTATATATAGCAAATGGAGACTGACGACGGAACAATTAGTTGCAATTTTTTTAGAATGCAGTTTTCGACGAATTGTCGAACGATATTAAAAATGAATCAAGGTAACACCGATTGTACACATACGTCTTTTATCGAAAGTCAAATTTAAATTAAAATTTTATTCGTCCAATTTTTTATCCTTTTTTAAGAAATTAGTAAATTAAATCTGTAAACATAGACACTTTATCTGTTTTATTTTACTTTTCGTTCAATATTCAAATGAATGATTTCTTTAAAGCGATTAGAAAAGACAAATATTGTATTGACCGTTATTCACGCAGCAGCTGTGATTTAATGAACGTAAGATCACGTCGTTTGTTCGATTTCATTGAGAACACCTACTGTTCCGTAGAAACAATGGGGTTAGCGACAAGAATACTCACAACAGTAATCAATACTTGAGTGGCACAAAACAATGGGTCATCAATAGGCGACGACGCTTTTTTCATTATGATCGTTTTCTCTCCTCCTTCAACGATAATAATCAATTATATATATATACAATGCACACTCATATTGCACCACAGAGCAAAAGAATATATATATATATATAACGAGAAAAAAAAATATAAATATATATGAAGAATACGAGAATTTCAAACTTGTGTCTACCAATCCTAAAAATACTTTTGCGACTGATAGAGCGAATCGATATCGGTCTCTTCCATCAGCTTGATTGACAAAGTTCGATATGTCATTCAATACTCGGTTTATTTTATCGAATAGAAGTCGCTTTATCATTCGCAAATTTTCATCTATGATTTTCTCGCAACTGCTTAACGAATGGTCGAAGTTGATAATATTACAAGAAAAATTTTGAAAAATCAAACACCGTTAAAAAATTTTTCTCTTTTTTACGCTATTGATATAAAATACATCGCGTCGATGTTTGTACTCGCAATAACGAATTGCGCCTATTATTGTAATTTGCTTAACGCGAAATAAACAAGGCAACTAATAAAATACAGAAAAAATTAAATTCACGGTATATAGACCCTCGATTTATACAGACTTACGTATTTTTTTAATTGGTCTGTAACTAATTTATAATCATTTAAAACGACTTCGCATGTGAGGTGGTTTGGTTAACTGGTGATGGCAGGGTATACACAGAGGATAAACACTAGACAAAATACACGAATCCCCCGAACAGCGGTTTTATAATTCATATCAACCGCACACGCATCGAATGCACCTCGCATTAAAAAGCCAAGCGAAGGAAGCTACGTTTTCCCACCCAGACGGCGAAAAAATAATTCCAATGCTCGTTCAATTATTTATAAAAGTATAAAAACTTGTTATCGCGGCAAACAAAAATTGAAGCTTTATTCGATATTTTAATAAATGAATATAATATTGCGTAATGAAATCAAAGAAATATATGAGGAATCCATTGTAAAATATAAAATAATAAGGAAAAAAAAAATAAATATATTTTCAGTATTGCTTTTAATATATCGACTAATTGCAGAGAAATTTAAATAATCCGTCAAAATGTTTTACAATTAATTTTTTTTTAATGATCCATTCGCAAATAAAAAATGAAAAATGTATTCAAATATTAAGAGAAATCCTTTGATCGGCAAATTTTCGAGGTGATCATTGATGCGTTAGATTCGGGGGAGGGACAAGGTTTCAACACAAGGAGAAGGACTATTTGGGTATATAAGGTTTTTTTTTATATCGCCTCCTTTAGCTATCTCTGATAACTCAACGATTAACATTATCGTATTCTTTTGAAATGATACGTATTCATTACTGGCCTATGAAAAAATACGCGATGAGAAAAATTTCAAAGTCACGTTAGTATCGAAGCTACCGAATGAAGTATTTTTTCTATCTATAAAAATATCGACTGTTGAAGTAACAATGAAGTAACTACATAAATAAAATTGATGAATACTTTATAGAAACGTAGAAAAAAAGTATACCATCAAACGAAATCTTATTTTAATTGCCACTCTATAATACGCGATAGACTAAAACGTGATTAATTTTTTTCAATCCATTTCCTCAATTTTTTTTTCGCAAAATTAACCTTTTGAAAGTGAATATGAATACTTTATATATAGAAGACATGTGCTCTTCAGATAATCTGTTTTTTCTTCTCTCGTTACGTATTTCAAGATGACCATAAAGTACCGTACTTTGTTGATAAAACGTATATTAACTATAGCTCACTCGAGCAGCAACTTCCCAAAGGATAAAACTAGTAAAGTAATGCGCGTTTGTAATGTAATGTCATAAAAAGGCCAAACCATAAATCGCAGCTATACTAGATTATATCTTCGTCAAGAATGAAGTATTCACCAAACGCGTATCGGTAAAAGAGCTCTAATGACTGTAGTCGTACTATCACAGTTTGGTTAATAACGTCAAGAGAACGTATAGTAAACTCTTTCTCGACGGATGCAATACGACGTATCCGATAAGCGTTAGTTTTTACCCTAATTAACGTTATCAAAAATAACGGACTAAGCACTCTAAGTGATATATATATATATAAACACTTATATATATATATGTATCATTATTTGGAAACAAATGAGACCTTACCTCTCTGTGAATTCGTCCATGTACGAGTAGCTTTGCACGCTATTCTCCTCGACTAAAAATTTGACGCGTTGGTAGAAGGAGGCGGTGACGCTGGGTGGTTGCTTCCGAAGCAACACGTCGACCGGATTATTGCTGGCGAGACACATGGGGTGCCCAACGCACGAGGCGTGTGAACAACACTCAGTGTCCGCGCAATCTGTCATGTTGTCTGAGGAAAGAAATTCAGTTTATTTTTCATTGCGCTAGCAGACAAATCTCTTCTTCTTACGCTTAGAAAAGTTCCGAAATTTAAGATAAAAAATAGCCCGAATTTTCAATTTTTAGAAAAGAAATAAATAAGAAATTAAATTATAAATTGTCACATTTGAAAATTTAAATAACTCTGATGTGGATTAAAGACACAATATTATACAGTGTACCGAGTTAGAACGCAACTCGACGTTTTAATTTTTAGCCGCACTGAATGGGGCTAGTCGTTCTGTTTCATTACCTTGATCGTTATCAATGGAATCATTACACTCCATCTCGAGACGAATACTACAATCTCGGCCAGCCCATCCAGTCTTACACTCGCAACTGTACTCGCCGTCTTGCAACGTGCACAAACCGTTTCGACTACATCCTTTCTCGCATCCAGCTGATCAATCAAACAGTTCAATATTAGTAATCGAAACACAGATGAAAAAATTGCCACACTCTCTCGCAACTTACGTAGCGTGCAATGTCTTCCGTTCCATCCTTGACTACAGACGCAAGTGCCATTTTTGCACTGGCCGTGCTCGGCGCAACGAGGATCGCACGGTTTTTGATCGCATTTTGTACCGGTCCAGTCATCGTGGCACCTGAAATATCATTTTCTCGTACAGTGCCTGTTAACGTCAGCGCCGATACGTATGAAGTCTCCATTAGCGAGGCAAAAAAAATTTATACGCATTATTGGTGACCATTGTCAAACGGAATCCCGATTCTGGGCTTTGATTTCGTCAGAGTATAAAAAATGCGAGTTTCGAGCTCGCTTTGAAAGTTCGTCCTCTGTGGCAGAGGACGAGAACTTTTTGCACTTACAGAGCCTCTTTTACGCCAACTTTAGGGGATAACGCACAAGAGGAACGACTAAGGAGGAGGGGGCCTGGGGTGGAAGTGATAGGCGTCAGCTTTAGAATATGAGAAAGGAGATCTTCTCTCGCGTCCTTGATTCTGACAAAGGAAAAGTAGGAAGGGCTGGGCCGGTTGCCGGTCCTTCCACGGTTGTGATAAGTTGTTCCCTATAAGACAGTGCTTTTTTGCCACGGAATTTTT
>NCVS01000579.1:262374-283238 GCA_003055095.1 Goniozus legneri
TAGGATGACACAAAGATCCGCAATCCGAGGCTCTTTCGCGCACCGAGCCGGATAGGGTGAGTCTCTCGCGCCGGTTTGAAATTGAATCTGGCTTTCGGGTGAAAAATTACGGCACGGTATGAGAATAATGAAGTCCATAGTTTCGCGGCTGCGAGGTGTACATATAAGCACGATGCACGAGAGAAAGAGAGAGAGAGAGAGAGAGGAGGTCGGTCTCGTTAGACCTGCGGCAACTCCTGCTGGTATTAGATACGAAGCGTCGAGTTGCCGCGAGAGACCGAGAGACGCCGTTACCGTCACGCCCCTAATTATTAATCCCGTTCCCCTTTTAATATTAATTACGAAACGCCCTTTCCACCGAGCCCCGAGATTGTAATTTTAATCGCTCGATTAACGAAACTACCGTCTTTGCTCACGCACGTCTTGCGGTTCTTCTCCGCTCTATATATATACACACCCGAAGATTAAAAAATGACTTTCGCGTCTAGTGATATCGTAATTAAGTGTAAATATTTTGAAGGGTCGGGCCGATTAAACCGAGCGGAATGAGTTTCGCAGTCACGGCTCGGCTCGGCTCGCGCGTGTACAGCAGAAACCGAGCACGAGCTAATGTTAGTCGTAACGTTGTAAAACGCGACACCGGGCAGCTGCGATACCCGCCCTGGGTAATACAATCTTGCGTAAATCCTGCCTACTCTTCCTCCCTCTTATTTTAGGTACGTACGCGCGTGGTGTATCGCCATCCGGTGTTGCGTGTGGTAAAATATACCGCGCCGTCGGCCGAGCAGACTGCCCGTGGCTGTCCAACAAGAGAATCGAACTTTCGTCGCGTGCTCGGCTGGTATAATTGAGGAGATTCGTATGAATATGTAATCGATAATAATTAATGACATACTTAATAACGTAATTAATGACAATCCACGCAGCCGGCAATTTATTCCGATTAGTTCAACGTTAATCTCCTATTTTTAGATTACTTTTTACATACACGCTGATTTGTCCCATGTGTGCTTAACGTGTTCATTCTCAAATCTCGAGGAGGCGTCGACGGTTCGTTTACCGACTGACCGTCGTACGGAACGCATTAGCGTAATACGAGACGATGTTCGCGGCGATTTCGTAGGGATTTCGAGTCGCGTCTGTAGTGACGGCTCCTTTTCGCGAAACGAGGCGTTAGCCCGCCGAAATCACTCCCCCGGACGGACTCGCCGTCGGGAGGGAGAGACACCGAGAGAGAAAAAGAGAGAGAAAGGAGAGAGGGGAGAGGGGGGGTGAACCGTGACTGCAAATCGAGTTCCGATGGCGCGTTCCACCCATGCCAGATAAAATCATGCGGGACGTGAGAGGAATTACTCTCCCTTTCGACGAGCTCTCTCTCTCTCTCTCTCTCTCTCTCTCTCTCTCCCTCTCTCTATCTTTCTCTCCCCCAGCGAAATCCAATCTTCGCTCGGATTCGGGGATGAATCGTCGCTCGCTCTTTTTTACGTCCATCTTTCGTCCCTCCGCGCGGCGTATAATCGATGGAAAAGCGGCCGTCGAACATCTGCAGATCGTTGGAAACCATTTTCCGCGAATATGAAGGAATCTGTTTATCCGATACGTTATCGAAACTCGGAACGAAAATTGAAGGCTCGGAATTGAAGTTTAACGTTGTTGTCTCCGGCGTTGAACGATTCTTAATTGAAGCCCGAATGGCCGAGTTGGAGTCTTATCCGTCGTTTTAATCCCGTTCGACGTCGTAATGAACCGCACAGAATTACTGATATTACGAGATCGATAACGCTTATTGAATTTCTGTCGTTCGTTAAGGAGGACAGGGAATCGTGCGAGGTAGCGATTGACGCGCATTAGCGACCGGGGGGGATGAAACGAAAGTGTAAAAAAGAGATTTTGACGTTTTCGGCTGGGGTAGACGATAGAAGCGTGGCTGATGACCATCGGGCATTAACAGTCGGATCACGTTCGTGACACTCGACGATCGTGAGAGGAACGGGAGATACGGTAGCGCCAATGGAGGGTGACTTGCGCAACTTAAAATTCATTAAATTACGTACCATGCCCGTGCGAATTCAGCGTGGGGATTTTTGGATGATAATCCGGGTAGGAAAATTTCAGGCAGTTCCATTACGTAATGACGGAATAAATGAACGCTCTAGAAGGGTAGGAAAGATATCGAGACGAAATTTGTATCATTTTACCAAAACTCGATATACAGTTTTAAAATATAGCCATACTTCCTAGAAAATCCGTCGAAAGGTGAATTCCGCACAGAGCTGCCTTAATAATACGAACCAGACGCGAGAATGGAAGGATACAAAAATCATTCTGAATTTTTTTTTATACACGTTGCCGAATCGATGGTCTCGAATGAATTACGTTGCGTCGAGGGCTCGTTATATCCGAAAAAAATATTATTTCCAGAGAGTTGGAGCGGCAAGTTGGAGTCGTTAACGGCGGGATCCTTCTTTCCTTCGTTGAGAAGGAAAGAAAAGTCGGTAGGGGGAAAAATCGACGAGATATCGCCGAGGGACGGATGTATCATCTTCACGATACTCGCTTGAACTTTGCTACGTGAGGATTCCCCCCTTCTCCCTCTCTTTTCTCTCTTTTTCGAAGGCAGATGGGCCGCGCCCCAACAATGTGTGTAGATCGCGGGTGGGTGTATGTACGAGGAAGAAGAAGAATATTACAACACGTGTGCCAGTAATAAGACCGCGCACGTGAGGATAATGCAAAAATTTTCCGACTTTGTTCCTATATATTCGCCCCTACACCCTCGCATTCTTGGCACTGGCTTATACTTCCTGTCGCGCCTCGCCGATTAAGAGGACTTAGCCTCGGTGTATACGATTCGACGAAAACTCAAATTTAGCCTACCGCTCTGAGAATCGTTTTGATGAACGCGAGCTGCCACGCCTTCCCGTTTAATCGCTAAGACGTAACGCATACCCGCGCGCACACGCAACGGGAGAAATTCGACCTGACTATACCGAACTATATATTAACTAGATAGTTTTTTCCATCTACGAACCCGGAAATATCAGGAAATTAGGAGTCGTCTTTCTCTCTTTTTCGATAAAAGAAATTTCTCCCGTGACAAGTTCTTGAAATCCAAAAATTCTGGCGTCGTAGCGACTGTAAGGGTAATTTTCACAGAAAATTTTTCTCCGCGTATACAAACAGAATTCTAAAATTTCGTATAAAGAAGCGTTTATTGAAAATTTGTCACCGGGGATACCAAGGAATGGGGAAAAGAAGGAAGGAAACGGGAGAAAAATTCCTTGTATCTCCCATCCAGTTCTCGTGTCGAGATAAATCTCAGCCGGAGTTTCCCTTCTCCTTCTTTTACTCTCTTTTGCTCCGACTGTGTAGGTGAGTCGACGTGTATGTGTGTGTGTGTGTGTGTTTATGTCTTGGAACTCAATTTTATCCAAGCGGAGAGACTTGACGCCGGGGTCACGGAGTAATGAAGAAAAATCTTAGGAGGATATTGCGGGAATGGAAACGGGGAGGCAACATTTTCACGTACGTAACGTAACGAGTTTCGCTGCCGCTGCGGAGGAGGGAAAGGGGAGGGGGAGAGCGGAGTTACCGAGCCGTATTGCTCGCACGAGGTGTCATTATTCTGAGTGCGACACGCTCGCGGAAGCGTCTTCGACGGACCGTGTCGAGACGCTCCTCTTCTAACGATCATGATAATATCGCGTCTTTAGCTTGCGATTTTACCGAGTAGAAGAAGTCGAAGAAAGATTCGTGGGTCATTAGCCACGTAGTCCACGCGTCATTGGCGGTTGGATATTATCAATTCGTGTCTGCATTGATCTACGACCTGGGACACGGACCATTATACCTGCGCTGCATATAAAAATTGGTTTACGCTGCTTAATATTTATGCGAAACTACTGAAATGAATATCTCGTTCGGTTAAAATGAATTATTATTCAAAATGAAATTTGGGTCTGCAATTCGAATAATTATTTTATCTATAAATTCAGTTATTTTGGTTCTTATATTTATTAAATGCTATGAAAACAGATTTGGATAAAATAAAAATAGCATTATTTTTAATACGAACTAAATTTTTCCAGAATTATTCATCATATTTTTAGCATGGAATATTCTATTGAAAATAATAAACTCGTTATACGCTTACTTGACTTTTTAGGTTTTTCATAAGCTATCGAATTAATTCGTGTATGTAGATATATTTTTCAACGGTATCTTTTCAGAGCCCTTCTGAAAAGCCAATTGATTCCCTCCACGTAATAGAACTACCTTAAAAAGTCGAAAATCAACTCTAACTCATTTCGATTCGAAATGAAAATACTGAAAATCCGTAAAATAGCTGATATCGAGTATTGGGCATTTAATTCCACCGAATAACTTCACTGTAGCGGTGAATTTAATTCAAAGTCCGATTGTTCCCTGAATTATATATGTCCTATCTATTCCCCCTCCGTTTTTGCTCTTCATAGTCCACCCGGTGAAACTCTATATCTCCACTCTCGTTTTTTTTTCTCTCGCTCTCTCTCCCCGCTGTCTTCCTTCCTTTTATTAATATAGTAGCTCTAAATGAAATTCGAGTCGCGGTAATTTGGAATTGAAACGGATTTCTTCCTCCGACGATACTGCCGCTATGATTTATAGATGGGGCGAATCTTATCGCAGTCTACGCACGCGTTGAAGGCATAGGGGAAGAGAGAGGAGAATGATAAACTGGATTGAATACCGAATTACTCGCTCCCTGTTTGACTATCGAGGCTCTTAGGAGATCATTTTCTAGCTAATAACAATTCGTTTACTTGTTTTTATCGGTATCGTTGATCTTGCGATTAGTCGTACATAAAAAGATTTAGAGATTCCAAACTATTTATTTTACTATTTTTTGCTACTATCACATGATAGCTGGGATTTTCGTTAATCAATAAAAATAGTATATCAAATTGTTAATATCTTTGAGTGTATTTATCAAATTTTCAAACTTTTTTTCAGTAACTGAAAACGCGCTTAAAACGAAGAGGGAGTGAGAGAGAGAGAGAGAGAGAGAGAGAGAGAGAGAGAGAGATGAAGCGAAGGGCCAAACCGGCTCGATTAATAATTTACGGGTTCGGAAGGAAACAAAGTTTGACGTTTAAATATTCGCGGAGGGGGGAGGGGGCAGGGTAGTTGCCGGGAAGTGAAATCCGGACGGTGCGAACATGAAATATTCCGCGTCGACGAGTACACCGGCCATACGGTGATGCTTTGTTACCCGCCTCCTCTACCTGACTATACATATGTATACCGGACCTACGCAAACAGTTGCTTCAGGTAGAAAACGAGCCGCTAATCTATCTCGTATATATCCTGCGACCTCGTTGCCTTTTTATTCGAAAATTCGTTCGACGGAGCGAACGGGAGGAGGAGGACAGAGGAAAAAAAGCACAAATAAGACGTAACCACTCGAAGAAGCGAATTTTTACGCTCGTTTTCCGATCGAGCGAGCAGGATGCTCTTCATTTAATTCCGAATCTTCTCGAGCGGGGACTTGAAATGCAGCTTGAAGCTCTTGTAAACCCGGCAGGCCGGTTTCGCCTCGGCCGGAAGCACTATTTCAACGTAATTGTCGCTTTTCCATCTCCCGTTTCGTCCGAGAGTCGCTCTCGTGTACATTGAATCATGCAGAGCCTAGTCGAAAACTCCAGTCTTTTTATCGAACCAGCGTATACTAGAAATTTTCGTTCCGTTCGATTCAATAGCGGAGAGTATTTCGAAATTTTTTAACCCCTTGAGGACACACATCGAAAAAATAACATTGAGGACACACGGGGTCCAATGGACCCAGACAAATTTCAATGCAATTGCATTGTATTTGCAATTGCATTTGTTGTTGTTTGAAGTTTCCAAAACAAGTTTTGACACGCTACGAAGGTCTCTTTGGCATTAGTCATCCTGCAGAGTCATATTAGTGCGGACGTGTTGTGTTTTTTTTGTGGGGTTTTGTAGACCCCGTGTGGCCTTACTGTGGCAAAGTCTTATAAAAATTCAATTTTTTTTTTATCGTTGATTAGTGTTATTAGTGTTGTTAGTGTTGATTTAAAATTGCATTGAAATTTGTCTGGGGTCTGTTGGACCCCGTGTGTCCTCTACGGATCAAACAATCGAATAAGATATTTCGATAAGATTTAATTAACTTAGTTATAGCGGAAGTAAATACGCGATTCGGTGCCATTCGGTGTAAGAATAAAACCTTTTCTTTCCTGATATCTCGATTAATTTGGTTTAACAGTTAGGGGGTTCTGGTTAAAATAGATGAAGAAATTCTGACCCGCTAAAATTGTCCGAAGGTTATTTACGATTGAAATAAAGCGTGGTATATATCGATCGACGCGAAGAGAGCAAGAACGACAGTCGCGTTATCGACAAATTGGTGAGCCATGAGCGTGGACGTATACAACGTACCGCGAGGAGGAGTTTGTCGGTCCCGCGCGTCCAATCTGTCACGGATCGCGGCGACGTATAAGGTACAACACTTTGGGCTTATATGCGAGAGAGAACGGCCACTTTACACGACTCCCGGGACTCCGCGGGCTTACAATTTTTATCCGTCGCGATGGCTTCTCGATGAGTAAGAAAGGAATAAATTTTCCACTCGATTTTACGTTCCACGATTTTTCCAGAGCGGTATTTCAGTCGGGTCATTCGATTTTTGCAAACTTTATTACCAATGTCCGCTGATTTTTACAGATTTCGCGCTTACGTTGCGAATTTATCACTCCGCTGCTATTTTTCATCATCTATTCCCGTTTGTACCGAGACGCGTTTTAGCGCGCGGTTCGTCGTATTTATTTCAAAGCCCATTCAGCTCGCGGGAGCAGAGAGAAGAGAACGCGCGAGGCGCGAAAAACACAAGGAGCATTCGTTTTTTCCACCTCCGCCCCTCCCCAACTCTCCTGATGAATAAAGAAGCTGGGGTGGATGGCGATGCTGGTGTTTTCTCGGTTCGCGGGATCGAAGCGCACAGTCGAAGAAAAACTTGGCCGGGGATTGTAAACGGAGAAGATAATAGCTAGAGCGAAGATAGACGCGCTTTATCTCGCACCTGTACTCTCGTCTAATTAAGAAGTGGCGATGGTATCTCACCAACGAGATAAAAACTACCAAGAAACAGCCCCATCGTCATATTAACTTTTTTTTACCACCATTCCGGATAAATTCGTGGTAATCTTTGGCTTTGTAACTCTGTAGCTGTACGTCTCGAGTTCAAATTCATGGATACTCTTAGTTGGGGTGCTTAGAAACGGAATAACGGCCGCTTAAGGGGACCCCAGAAAGATGCCGTTCAAGACCTTTTTTCGTACATTGCAAAATAAAACATTTTAAATAATAATACTAATAATACTATTTCAATATCAAGTTGACAAAATTTTAAAACGAACATAAGTGCCTCGACTGAAAACGGTCAACGACACGAGACTAGGGTCAAGCTCCTTCTAACAATAGTCGTAGATTAGCCCGAGACAGCTCTCGAGTGGGATCAATAGAAAATTACAAGTTTAGAACTAATGTGATTTTAAGGAAAAGTTGCGTAAAAAGCGGAAACGCACGGACGGAAACAAACGTGTGTTCTCCATATGGAGGAGAATTTTCTGGGGGCTCGAAGGTCGTTAGTTAACCGGGTATTCATCATAGCATTGTTATCGTTCGTCGACGGTCTTTACGGTCCACGCTTCGACTCGACTCCCCCCTCTTCGGTCGAGAAATCACAATGCGACCAGATGTAAGGTCCACACGGGATCTCTTTTTTCGGTCGTCGATATTACCTGGTAACTGTGTTTCATCCCGTACATATGCTACTCAATAGCCCTCTTGTTCGACAAAAATGCCCCTTTTATCTCGACGTAATTCGATACACTCGGGTTGACCCGATGCATTCCGCTTCGTATGTATGTATACTTTTATTAATAGCCGAATATTTTTTATAACGTGGAATGTCATTGAGAGCGAACGATTTTTTTCCGAGACTCGGGTATTCCCTCATTTGTCACTCTTACTCCACTTTGTGCCCGGTTTTCATTTGACTTCGCGTGCGACCAGTTACGACTTTCCAGGGAAAAGACGTCGATTGTATTCTCGGAAACTGCCGCGCGCGCGCGGTGTGTATGTGTAAAAAAAACATAAATTGCAATTTTATGAAACGTTAATTCATATATACGAGTTTCTCGGTACACGCCTTCGTTTAATTGATGCAGGTCGATGACGGTGATTTTCGCCGAATGGGGTTTTTTTTTGCGCTCGTGCGTACACCGTAAACGTATAACAATTAATTTGCCGTCCCAAGAAAAGCACGGCTCTCGGAAACTTCATTTATTCAGTCTCATTATGCCTTTCTCGATATTTGTAATTAAAATTTCTTTCAGGTTTGACTTTTATCAAGAAAATAAAAACTGCTAGGTTGATTAAAAATCATAACCGTAGATAGCGTTCTCGGTGTAATTATTTCTGAAAAAAAAAAGTAATTTGATGTACGTAACGAAACGAGATATCACGAAACTCACTCGGAATTCTTCAGAGAAACGGAAATGTTACTCGTGTTTGCATGGTATTTCGTACTCGTCGAATAAATCGACCTACTTCGAGAAAGTAATACCTATCGGTAACGCGAAACTTTTCTTTTTACCCGTAACGGCGCGTCCTTATGAAATAAAACCGAAGCGAGATATCCCAGAAGTCCCCCGTGTCCTTCGGATTGTAAACCGATCCACGGATTCTTTTGTGTTATTTCGTCATTTTTCCGCCGGGACGGGGGCTCGCTCATCGGTTTTACGACTCTCTCGATAACGGCCCGCGAGCATTAGAAGCTCCTCTTCTCGACGTACGAAAAAATCGAATTACCAAACTCACAGTAGTTCCATAAAGTTCGTAAGTCAGTTCGAGCAAAATGAAAAACAAATGGATTGATAATTTGTCGCTAATTAATATGAAAAATCAAATAACGGCAAATTTAATTCTTACTCAATTAATTAGCAACAAATTATCCAATCGTTTGTTTTATATTCCGCTCCAACCGACTAGCCGGCTTTACAGAGCTCCTTACAAAACTCTCAGAGGAATTTTCGCCGTTAAACGAAACCGAAAAAGAAACAACTGTCGAGGCACTAATTGACGAAGCTATGATAGTATTTATTCAAGACTCCACTTTTGTGAGTGGAATTTTTTCAGGAAGCCCTGTGTATTGGGTTTATAATTAATCCGCCATTTGAAACCTCGCCAGGAGCTGTCAGATGGATTTTTCAGTATATACGACGTTCGACGTGAATGTGTCAGGATGAGGAAAGATGTATAGACTCGCGTTCGATGTACAAGCTGGGAGCATCGGTAGAGTGAGCCTTCGATGGGGATCTAATCGACGAAGTTGTAATTACTTTTCCAAGGAGGCAAGGTGTACCGGGAGAGAAGCGGAGTGGCTTCGCTGGAGTTTTATTTTATCGCGGGACTGATGGAGATATCGACAGATGTAATGCCACATCTCAGACTGTCTCAGCGTCTCTCTAAGGTTCTTCACCCTTCTCTCTCTCTCTCTCTCTCTCTCTCTATCTCTCGTCTTCCTTTCCATTTCCTTCTTCCTCATACCCCATCTTTGGACTCCTCCTACGTCGTCCTCGTCGTCAACGGCGCCGACTCAATGCACCCGAACCTCTCCAAGTGCGATTACCGAAGATCTTGGAAATCCATTACTTTATATCAGTTTTTCCTAAAGGGTTTCCGTTCGCGAAGCTCTCTCCCTCTCTCTTGCTCTCGCGAAATCTCACTCGAGTAGCGTTTTTATTCTTTCAGCCAGGTGTTTTCCGCTCGAGTTCTTCTCTGTATATGTACCTGTCTCTATCTCCCTCTCTTCACTTAGGGGATGTATTTCACGAAAATTGATACTGGCTTACTGTCCACCTACTTATCTATCTTTGTCCGATCCGAAAATTCGAGAATAGACTGCGAAGGAAATTATTCTTCGTACTTTTAGTTCGATTTACTATTTTTAATCATTCAAAAAGGATCCAACCAATATAGCAAATAATGTATACTATAATATTTGTTTTCTCAAAAATAGTGATTATTATATTTTGTAGTATTTTGCATCATGAATACAACTACTGCAATATAGTTTAAATTCACTATTTGTTACACTTGGATCGAACTGTCAAATTTCTCTCGGTATATTTTTTAAATTCGTTCCGAACCTATAAACCGATGAAGCAGGATTATTACAGGAGTACACAAAAGGAATACATGTACATAGTTTTGTACATAGTAAATACGAACGAGTATTTAATAAACTCTTTTCAGAAATTCGATGGCAGTGAGCAATAACAAACGAATAAACACAATTTTATTGGAATTACGTAAGCGATGAAACGAGAAAATACTAGAGAAGAGGATACTCGAGAAGAATATGAAATTTAATTCGGAAAGTTAATTTACGACATTTATAAGACTCGTGTCTCTGTCCGTTCACTCTCTTTCATGAAATATTCGATTGGCTTTCCAACGAAATATAAGCTCGACGAAAAATACGACGGGGAGAACGTTTCCCTTTCGGAGAAGCGTATTTATAAGGGGTGGATGGGATGCTCAACCCCTCGCGCAAAATTCTCTACCCGGGGAAAATTTTGGTGACGCCCTACTAATGATCGTATTACACTCCATCCTTCTCTATCCGCATTCTCTCTCGCTCTCTCTCTCTCTCGTTTTCTCTCTTTCTCTCGTTCTCTTCTTTTCGCAAATCGGGACACCGGCATTTCTCCCCAGAGGGAAAAACGGGGCAGAATTTTCTAGCCGGCAGAAATTATAACCTGGTTGGTACCCGCTGATTAATTTATTCTTCTTGAGAGAATTGACCTCCCACCGGAGGTCACGCATAACCTCTCCCTATTTTTTTTTTTTGTTCTCTCTCGGTCATACACTCGGTCACCGACTCGGCCAGCGGGAAGGGGAAAATCCGGAAATAGCTCACCAGAGAGCAGTTTCCAGAGGATAGCGGATATACCTTCTCCTTTGCTCCGATATAACGTTCTGTGTGCATCGCGTTTATCATCAATTACGATGAAGCGAAGTATTTCGATAGTAAAACTTTCCCGGGTTCTGGAGGAGATTTTCTTTTTTCTCCTTTTCTTCTCTCTCGTTTCTCCTTTTATCGCGAAGCGAAAACAGCGAGAAACAACAGTCTTCTCGTCTCGTGAATTATTGCGGAGCCGAGTATGGTTAGGTATATACTTATTGATACGGTGAACGAACCTATTGTGTATTAAAATAAGAGTCTGGAAGAATAATCGATACTTATGTAAGAGTTCGTGCCCACAGGGGAGGAGCGGATTTTTCCCTCCCTTTTGTATAGTTCTCGTTACTCCCGTTGTCACGACGAATAAATTATTTATTGTTATTTTTTAATATTTTCTATTCATTGTTTATTTTTTGCGCAGCAAAATCGTGAATCTCCTTGCCACGACGAATAAATTATTCATTGTTATTTTATTTGTTATTCATGTTTCGTTATTTTTTTAAAACTTCACGTTACTTTGTCACGACGCATAAATTTATTACTATATTCGCGTTTTCGTATTTATTTTCTTTTTTCAAGTGTCGGTGAAACTTTGGAGAATCAGTACCGAGACATTGTCGACTAATTAGCTGGAAATGTTTTCCTCGAGGTGATGCAAAATGGAGCAAAATTGTTCCTAGGTTCTACTTTCG
The DNA here is from genome assembly GCA_003055095.1 of Goniozus legneri. NCBI lineage: Eukaryota > Metazoa > Arthropoda > Insecta > Hymenoptera > Bethylidae > Goniozus > Goniozus legneri. The sequence continues at coordinate 274,099 of NCVS01000579.1, forward strand.
CCGAAGCACTCGGGGCGATTCGGCGGAGGCGAGTTGTAAGAAGAAAAGGTAAAAAGGGAAGCGGAGATCGTGGGCGCGCGAGGGCAACGATATAAATAGATAATGCGAGTGTATGAATGTCGGGGTCAGGATGCGGATGAAAGGGACCGGCTGGTGCAAAATCACTCTACGAGTTAACCACGTTAAATCACCGTACGCTAAGATTTCACGGTGAAAACGGGGAAAAAAAGATTTCTTGAATAATACAAGTCGAGTTCGGTTACCCCTCGCCGTACGAAAATTACGAAAGTTTTTATACGGGCGAGATGAATAATCTCTAAGATGAATTTGGCAAATCAAGAGTTTCGGACTTGAATTTGAAAATTTCGTCTCATTTGCAGGCTTGTCCGCTTCCTCCTTTCTATGTTCCTTTCCGTTCGTTTTCGCTCTCCTCTCGCTACGTCCGCGCGCGGGCGCGCGCGCGCACACCCCACCACTCGGCCCGCTGACGTCCCAACGCCCGATATCGATCCAACAACGAGAACGGTACTGCCGTACGCCCGGTTGTTACTTGGCTGCAGCCTAGCTTTGCACGCGCCCACTGAAAATTTTGTACACGGCTTGTTTTTGCACCCTCTTACACTCATTTGATCGCGAATTCAAAATTCAATTCTAGAAGCGATAAAGATTTCACAAGAGATAAACCGATAGTTTGTTTCTCTCTCGTTAGAAGAGTTTAGCTCTTATGAATTTTATTAATGGAATTTTGGCGAAACAGAAAAGGAAATAGAGAGAAAGAGAAAAAATATTTTTCTCAATTTGAATTTATGCTATAAAGATGTGATTCATGTGGTGAACATGAATTTTGTAAATTTCAGAGATATAGAAGTGGAGAGGGAGGGAGAGGAACAGAAAAATAGAAGAATGGAAATACTAAGTATTTGGCATAAGTCTTTACTGCGAAGAACGTTTCGTGGGGTGAGGATTTTATTGATACTATAACTCCGAGTCTTCATTCATTCTTTCATTCCAAGAACGAAATTTTCAGTTCTATTTGTTGATCTGTATGCAGAACTTGTTTCTCGCCTTTCATTGTCCGACCGACCGAACGTCGATTTAATTTCAGCGTTATACGGGAGGGCGTACGAGGGAGGAACGGGACAAAAGTTGAGAAGTTGAGGGGAACGTAAAAGGTTAATTGGAACGGGTAACTGCGTTTGCGTGTGTCGCTCCCCGTGCACCTCTCTCTGTCGACGCTTCCTGTCACCTCTCTTCTCGTTTTCCCGCTCTTCTTTCTCCAATACCCTTTTTTTCGTACAAAATTTCTCACGTTTTACCCTCGTCCCACATCAATACAAACAATTTCCTCGGTGGTCCATTGTCTCAAACGGAATTCGCGAACAATACGAAGAATAAAGAAATATTGTTCTGTAGGATTCTCAACAAGTCAATTTTATTGAAGAAATCAGCAAACCCATTCAGCGATCGTTTCTTCGTTTTCATTTCAAGTTCGTTTATTCGACTATTTCCTGGGCTTTTTACGAGTTATTTTTTCTTATAACAAAACCCAGTCGTCTATATTTCTAACAAGTTACTTTTATCGAAGAAATAAGCAAATTAGTCCCTTCGGCAATCAATTCTTCATTTTCATAAAACTATTTTCTAATTTTCTTACAATGTACTTTGTCCTAGGGCAAAACTCCTCAGTTGTCTATACCCTGTCTCTCTGTGCTTATACCCTGAACTTACGTTTTATTTATTCATCGCGACGCTACACGCAAGGCTACGAGCACGTCAACGATTCATCGGCGACGCTCGAAAGAGAGTACGACACACGAACGATAAATTGCGACTACGGTGCCATTGAGAAGAGCACGCATAGAAAATAATCGAGTGTATAGACCATTCGAAAGAGAATTGAAAGTAATCGCGAGGATACTCGAAGACGGAATTAAACTTTGCAGAAAACGATGACTCTGGATGGATTAATTCTCTATTCATGAGGTTTTTCCCCCGGCGGGGAAAACATTCGGATTGCCTCGGCGAGGAGGGGCCTATCATTTATGATTCATAATATAGGTACACACGAGCCCGGTAACTCCAGCATGAAAATATAATCTATCCTTTTTTTTCCTCCTTTCGTCGGTAGAAACTTTTTACGCGCTATATGCGCCAGATTCAGAAAAGTCTCGAGTTAATCGGCGAAAATCGGTTTTTCCAGGACTTGGACGGTAGATTGCGACAAAGGAAAATATTAGCTCGTCGGGAGAGTGTTGCGATGCTTGGAGATGACTTTTCTCGAGTTCCCGAGGTAGGATGAAAGAGCCGTTCAATGTAATTTGCGCGACGGCGAGCTTGAGCGCGCGAGCGAGCGGCAACGGAATACGTATTACCGATAATAAAGGAGATTGCCTCTAAATTACAAAGTCCGTTGCAGACGCAGCGTTAAATACCTCTCAGCGGCAGAACAGTCGCCAAATCGCTCTTCGAATCTGCGGGCGGTCCATCCATTTGTCTCTCCCTTTCGTACTCTATCTTATTCCGTTTTGTCTTTCCCTCTCCCCCTCTCTCCTCTCTCTCTCCTTCTCCTCTACTCTCGTCCTCCTCCTTTTGCCATCCTCGACTTTCAACCTTCGCGCCTGTTTCTTTACGAACTAATTGCATAATTGTACGAAAGTTACTCTAACACGTTCCATCGAATAAATATACTATAAATAGATGTATCTGAAGTTTGCATCGTTGGAGTCCAACAAAAATTCAAAAAAGTTGGTCAAAAATGACAAAAAAAAAATTTTGTCGAATTTTCGTTGGAATCCAACGATGCACACTTCAGATACATATAAATAGAGGGTTACGGGTTTATTAATCTTTCTCTGCTAAGATTCTTAAAAAATTGTGGATATAGAATTTTTTCGATTTTAAGAAAAAATCGAGAGAAATGACCAGAAAAATATTTATGAAAATATAGAAGTGAATATTTTGTTTGATAACATGAATCATTATTTGGAATAAATAAACAGTAAAACACTGTTATTATTCTAATGTTATTATTTCGTCTAGTAAATCAAATATTTACTTCCACGTATGCAGTTATTAAGTACATTCAACTAATTTTTATTTTCATAATAAAGCTGTTTCGATAACACATTTCACTGCGCGCATGCAATATAAATAGAGGATTCCAGTTTCTTGAAAATTGTCGAAAACCACTAGAGACAATTTTCTCGTGTTTGAGAAAAAAATCGAAAGATATGGAAGGGATGGTATAAGAGATACGAGGCGGAAGCAGTACGAAAGTAGGAAACGAAGAGGGTGTAGGTTTCCGAATCGAGGAAACGCCACGCGCGACGTTATACGAATTGATGTCCCACGGGGTCAGCGTAGCGTGACAACCTATCAATTGCCGAGACTGCGCCTGGGCTCGTTTAAGCGACGCGACGGTTGAATGTACTCTTACACTCTACGTTATTTTCAAATTTTGATAAATAATCCCCGATTACGATCCTCCCGCGAAAACTTATCTATAAGAACGCTCGCCACGGCTAAGCAACATAATTAAAAAAAGTTAGGGGAACGATAATCGATACAGAGTTTGCTTTAAAAATCTATAATTTTTCATTCGACCCTCTAAGGGCTCGCGTAACTTTCATATTACGTGTTAACGACCCGACAGAAGAGAAAAGGAATAAATAAATTAGAATAAAAATTTGCAATTTCAGAATGATCTAATTTTTATAAGCTTCCCTCTAATTTCTTTGAGGAGTATATAAATAGCGTCGAATTGTGCTAATTAATCACGACGTATGATAAATCTGTTCGCGTTGCTGATTTACGAGCGGATCTCGTACGACAACACGTACCCGCCGGATCGTAAATCCCCTCGCGCCGTCTAGCTCGCGTCGTGTATTTAAATCTCGCGTTTATAAGAAAACCGGATGTTGCACAGGGCGTCTTTGAGATTCCACGCCGCGCTCGCTCCATACGGGACACATCGCCGAAGCTTGCGATAACAAATCCAAAATTCGGAGATACTCCAGCGCGAATATTTTTAATTGCTCGATAATGTTATTTCGGAGCGCGGGTGGCGTAGCAGAATGAGCGGAGAATGAAGAACAGGAATGTTCTTTGACGGATCTCGAGCGTGAGTGGATAAACACGGCAAGAGAAATGGCCGATGGGGCCCGAAGGAAGTCGAAGAGGAAGAAAAAAAGAAGGAGGAAGAAATGCAAAGAAGGTTAGAGGGAAGAGTGAAAGAGAGAGAGAGAGAGAGAGAGGAGGGTTGGCGGGTATAGTAGGTAGCTGTTGGTAGGACAGAGTGATGCATGGCTACGGCTCACCGCGAAATGTCGGCGCCGTGCAGCCGCCAACCTCGCCTTTTACATACACACACACACACACACACACACACGCTCCTACACACATTCGACCTATCGTCCCTTTTATATATGCCGTCTTCCTTTTTTTTCGCCTTTCTTGCCTCTTCACTCGCGTAAGATATCGATCTCGTTGTCACCGGGCCGCTCTTATCGCGCGCAAAAATTCACCCCGAACCGATCGGCTCTTATCGCTACTCGAAAAACGAGCGGCGAGCTCGATCATTTTCAACTCCGCGTTTGACCTTTTCATTTTTAGGATTTTATATAAAAGATGAGGGGGAGGGAGAATTCTCACGGAACAATTTGATGTACCGATTCCAACTGGTTCAAACTCTGACACACTTTTTCGCTCGTCTAGAGAACGAGCTCCAATTATAAATGATTTATCGAACGTTACCGACCACATTCGACAATTTCCTTCAAGCGAAAGCAGATGGGAGTCAAAAATTCATTCGACGAGCGGTACGAATTTATCTCGTCCGACGAAATCGATTCCAGCTGGATTCTCCTGCTGCGGCTCTGACTATTTTGTTCATTTTAGTTCTATCCCGAACGAGTCTCTCTCTCTCTCTCTCTCTCTCTCTCACACGGTCGTTGCGTGCGGTATCGATCGAGCTTCCATTTCGCCGAGCACTCGAGAGTCCCCGAACGAGAGGGAGAGAGAGAGAGAGAGAGAGAGAGAGAGAGAAAGAGAGTGCACCGATCGCGCCAATTGTCGTGGATATACTCTCTCGGTGTGTGCGTATTTCGATATTCCGGGACCAATTATCTCCAGAACAATAAGCGATACGAGTGTGCGAGCGCGAGAGGAGAAAAAAAAAGGAAGCGCAAAATTTCATCCCCCGCGCGACAATATTTTTTTCCACTGCGTAAATTGGTAGAAAAAAAATTTTTCGAAAGTCGATCGATAACCCCGGCAGGTATTCTTTTTAGTCACCTGTTCCGTCGGAGGGGATGGCACTTTGCCGGGTGCTTTTGGGCAATCGCTGAAGTAGCGAGAGCGTCGAGTGTTCTTAGATACTTAGATACTTAGACACTTGTTTTTCAAAGCCCCTGGTCGTGCGTAACGGGCCGCTTGTTGATGCCGAACCGAATGCGTTAAAATCGATAGATCGTTGATACGAAGATGTCGAGACACGTTACATGCTTTCTAGTATTAGGACGAAGCTACCTAAAGGGTTCTCATGTTTTACCGCTTAACCTGCGTAACAAATTCTGCCAGTACGATATACGCTACTAACAGGTTGAGCATTTTATCGGCAATGCGAGTGAATTTATAAAAATAAGGAGCACAGCGCGCTCTTCGGTGGCTTTATCCTACTGATCGATCGCGGGAAAGAATTCCATCGGCGGCTGTGAAAACAGCTGATTCATAGAAACCATAGAAATCACAGAAACCATTCTGCGAGAAAATAGTAAAAACTCTTCGGTGTAGTATAGCGGTCAGTGTACTGCTAAGCCCTGTCTGCCTACTCATCGATATCTACGGAATTCTCATTGTCCCAGCAGGTATGTACCATCCAATAAGAGTCACGAGGAAAAAAAAAACAACAACAATCGAAACGTGAATGCTGCAGGCAACACGCAGTTGACTCAATGACTCCTCTTTTGTCACACCTGAGCTCTCGAGTCATCAAAAATATAACCACGCAGTTATGGAACAAAAACTGGCGTGAAAGTGAGAAAACGATCCATTCGAATATTTATCGAGTCGATTCAACTACAAAACTGTTCTTAAATAGAATAAGGATTGGACATACATCGCTTACTCATGCCTATCTCCTCGGGAAAGAAGAACCAGAGAAAAATAGCTAAATATCGACTATATTTATTGGCGTTGAGCCAATTGGAACTCAATAACGATGAATATTGTACGTTATTACCTTCATTGTCGATTGTGATTTTACTACACCCTCATTATTACTTGTAATTCGTACTGTATATTCAACTAGTCGCTAATTACTTATTCAGATACGACTGTAAATAAATTTGATTTCAATTAAATCTTCCAGCCACTTTTTTTTCCAATCGAACCGTTTATTTGGAAAACGACCAGAGTCCATTTTTATACCTAACTGCAAAATATTTTTTTACGATAGGTAATTTTGAGCGATACAATAAACTGCTCAGACGGTTTATCTTTGTTAACAGAGTCGTGTGATATAATTTCGAGGCGGGTTTAAAAATATCCCACGTTCGAAAGGTGGGAGATTTTCGACCCCGTGGTGACCCAAAGAGTCGACAAACAATCGAAGGTATTCTTACCGAACGTGACGTCTTGGTAGCGGCGGTGGGACGGGGTTGTGATAATTGTCCATGACCGGATAATCGTGCTCCGTGGGCTTGTGATCGAGCCCCTCGAGATGATTGAGCCTGAGGAGCTCGGCGTCGCGGGGCGAGTGCAGCTCGCAGTGAGCAACGTGCAGCAACGGGCGCAGCGACGAGCCGCCCTCGCAACGCTGCTGTCGCGAAGGCGGCCTCGTCGTGCCCTGATGATCTAAGCCAGCATCCACGTTGTGATGCTGCTGCTGATCATCGGCCCAGCCGACCTCGAATTCACCGGCCGCCGAGTAATCGCCGAAGCCCCCCGTGCCCTTCACCGTTGCTGCTTTCGTACTCCCGCCGGTTATCAGCCTCGGGCACGAGCCCACCCCCCTCCCCCCCGCGCCCTCCACAACCTCCGGAATCGCGTAGCGTCGTTCCGACGTCGACGAGTCGCCGCGACGGTAACGCGGGCACTCGTCCTTCGTCGTTAACGACAGGGCTGCGGCGAATTTTTTTATCACCTCGCGAACCCCGTCGGGATCATATATGACAGTTCCCTCTCTCTCTCTTTCGCTTCAATTCCTTATTTTTATCTTCCAGCCGGTCCTCTCTCAGAGCGCGTGCGAGCGAGTGGGAGAGAGAGAGAGAGAGAGAGAGAGGCGAAAGGCAAACTTTGTTATCGATCTGTCAACGCCAACGAGAAAGTTGAGTTCGCAGCTCCGCCGCGGGCAACGGTTTCCACCTCGGCGAGTTCGCGAACTCCCACACACGCACAAGAAGACACACCAGCCACTGGCACCAGCACAGCACCACCACTGCCGCTACAACCGCGCACCACGGATCTCTCTCTCTCTCTCGCTCTCTACGCGCGCTTTTCGCGACGTATATATCGAGTTATACGTACTCGAAATTCGAGTACGTGTGCGCCGGTGTGCTCGTTAGGGGCGCACGCGCGCGCCTCTCTTTCTTTCCTATTTTTCTCTCTCTCTCTCTCTCTTTCCGATTCTTCGCTACTCTTATTTCTGCGCCCTCGCGCGCTCGGCCCGATCAGTGCGCCGCGACGACAGAAGCTTTCCCCTTTAATTGGGTCACCTAGGGCCCCGCCGAGATCCAGGGGCTCGCGTGACTCTCTAAATCGCAAACTCGTAACCGAAACCGATACTCGTTACTTCGATCACTTCCAGGACGAGTATCCTGGTCGAGACGGGTACGCACTCGCACAACCTCACCGTTGTAATTATTCGACTCGGCTATCTCATCTTTCTCGACTGTCTCGCGGTCTTTCTCTTCGGCTTAAAAAAAAAAGGTGTTCGCGCGCGTGCCTAGTGCATCTCTCGCGTCCGCGACAGCTGCGGTTCAGAGACTGAGGGCTGCGCCGCCGCAACGCCCGGCGCAAAATGACACCGAGTTACCCCCACCCGGGCGAGCGTGCGCGTGCGCCCACGTCATCCCCGTCGTTCTTCCTCTACCATTCGCTCACTCGCTCGCTCGCTCGCGCGTACCGCTTTCATGGATTTTGAAGGCGAGCGAGAGCACGCGCGCGCACCGAGTGTATTCGCCTTTCTCTATCCCGCACACCCCAGAATGAACAGCCCCACCGCCGTTTCCTCCATACGAGCAGCGCCCTCGAGCGGAGGGCGTTACCACTACGCCGTTCCTAACGCAATCACGAGACACCCTTCTTGATCCCGAATCGCATTTAGCCGAAAACGCTTTTTTAACGCTATCGAATCTAATATACACTGATCTATTAGGCATATACGGTTAGAGAAGTTAATAGGCTGATTTACTATTTTTATGGTCAAAAAGGCCAACTGTTGATAACCGTAAAATTTAACATTGCTATGTCTAACAATAATGTATGTACTATTGTTTCATTATTGACACTTAGGAGAATTTACTACCCAAGTATAACGAATACCGGTATTGTCGGTACTGGTCAAGAGTGGTCAAGCTTATTGTATACTATTGAGTATTTGATTAAAACTATTTCGAAATACATTAACGGAAAACGAGTCGATTCGACCATATCACGGTTCGCTATTGTACAGTTGGATCGAGTTGTCAAATTTCTTTCGTTGTACGCATAGAGAATTTTCCGATTCGTCATTTTTCCGCATTACAGTCCCCGTCGATGGTGCACAAGAAAATACGTATAACCCAGTCATTCGATCCTCTTTGAGGCATTAGAATTTTAATACCGAGCGATTAGTCGAGCACGGGAGGGGGCTCCGTAGACGATTAACGCGTACAATTCGGGGCCAGGCGGCACACAGCACACCCACTATCGCGCAGCGGGCGTTCGCACGTGCACCTACGCGCGCGCATACAAATCCGAAGCGCAGTAGGAGAGAGCGAGCGAGACGGGGAATAGTAAGTGCGCGTGCGTTCGCGGATAGGGAACACCACCGCACGCGCGTCCTCGACGAGAACGACGACGACGACGACGACGAGGAGGGAAACACGACGCGGAAGACGAGAGGTCGGTGAGCGTTTATGACGCGAATCGATCTACCTTCC
>NCVS01000579.1:301667-320078 GCA_003055095.1 Goniozus legneri
GAGGAGGTGAATTTGCATGAAAATTTTTACTCGTGAAAGAGTAATTAGGTGCATTATCTGCGTTCGGTGTATCTTAACGAGCTAATTTGCATGACTCATTTTAATCGGCAATCGCGATGCACGCAATGCAAGAGGATCCTGGCGAGCTCGAGCGAACCTCGTCGGGTCTTGTATTCGAAAGCTGTTATCGCCCGTGTTCGTGATTCATTTTATCTGACTACGATCTTCGAGCTTATACGAAAGGCATGTCGTGCCGCGATCGAACTACAAGATGTCAATAAAGCGATTCCGCTGTTCAAAAAGATTATGTATATCGACGACACAATAGACGTCGGACAAAAGATCTGTCCTCCGCTCCTGAATCCAGTCAATACACTCTGATTTTATCTTTGCTAAAAAAGAAAAGCAAGAATACCTACATGTAATGTTCAATGCGTATGAATGCAGGGAGAATTTTTATGAATTTTAGAGCCCCGTGGCTCGAACATAGTCAAATTTCGGCGAATTTTGTCGAGAGAGGAAAAAGTGAAAACTCGAGATGCAAGATATACGAGGTGACCGAGAGTAAATTCCGTGAACAAATTGAATCGTCGCTCGGAATTTTAAAAGCCATATATGTATACATATACTTTGGTAAAATTTAATTTTGATAATAAAAAGTCGTACGATCGTTCCAGGACACCCTGTATATACATATAACTATATCGTAGAAGAAGAAGAGAGAGAGAGAGAGAGAGAGAGAGAGAGAGAGAGAGAGAGAAGGTATATGATTAGCATTCGCGGTTTAATCCACGGCATATTGTTTCGGCGATCGCTGGGGGCGAATCGCGATAGAATCTTTGAGGTAAATACTTTCGCGAAGGAAAGCACAAAGGCAAAGCGCAATTCCGTCAAGTTTGCTCATCAAGAGGATTACCGTATTGCTCCTCCTATGGAGGCTCCTGCGCGGATTTCTCAACCCTTTTTGATAGTATCGAGTAGTAAGTAGCTGCCCAGCGACAGATTAACGTCTCGAGTCATGAATAAATTAACGGATATTATTTTCGTAAAATATTTCATAATTAAATTATTTCCCGATTATACGTCCTCGAATACGTAACGGGATAATGAGTTCTTTATTAGGACGATCTTAGGTGGCAATTTTAATCGTAAGAAATAATTCGCGTTCCCGGATCCAAGCTACGGCGAAGATATTTCAGAATTTGAGTAATGAGCCGAAGCTTCTCCGAGCACTAATCCGCCTCGATGCTGGTCTGTGCGGTATGGTATCGCGGTAACATCAAGACCTAAAACCCGCAGAGACGCTTCTGCAGATGATGCAACAGATATCTTCGCTGCCAGAGCTCTTGAAACTAATCCAGTACCGAGGATTCTGGTTTCCCGCAATTTCCTGCGATTCGACGTTGATACGCTTTGGTGAGGGTCTCTCTCGCTGAAATTCCAAGGAAAATACCGCGCTGTTTTACAGTTTGTTCATTTGATATTCCAGAAATAAGTAACCCCTGTATGGTATCGTCTTGAATATCACGAGGAAATCTATCCAAAGAGTTTTGTAATCCGCAAGGGATGATTTTCAATTGAGGATAATCGAAATAACGCGACCAGAATATTTGCGGTTAAACGTTTCAAAATTCCAGAGAGGCTGATGATTATCGAAATGACGATATGCGGGTTTAGCGTGCCGGGGCTATAGGGACTTATCTCGCTAAACCAATTAATTCAATGGCACTCGTAGACAATACGTCCGCCATCTTGATTCGGAAATCTAATTTGGCCGCTATTTATTTATCATAATACGACTCCTTGTGCGGGCCAAAGCGGGCACGACAAAAGAATAGGACGACGACGGGGAGAGAAGGTACCCGTCACATCCAGCTTAGGCGATATTGGGCTCAATTGAGGGACTTAGACTCATTTTCCGCCCTGTGGTAGGCCCTCGAATACCTTTGACCGTCGTAGAGCTTCCTTATTCTCCTCGTTCTCCCTGTTCTCCAATTCTCTCCGTTTAATTCGCCAATAACTCCACTCCTAATTAACGCACATTCATGTCTCCAATTTTTTCGCGGATCATCCGCGACAGCTCTCCAAATGGATTGCCGTATCTTAATTAATCTCAAGTTCCAATTAACACTTAAATGGTATCGCGGGTGAAAAATCGCTCCGTGTAAATTTTTTTTCCAATAATATCAAACAATTGAATGACTCGCGGCAACACCGATTTCTCTTGGACTCGAAGAAAATGTTCCGAAGAGAAATAAAAAAATAAATAACAAACTCGTTTGCATATCTTTATTAAATTTAAAAAATAATATTCATCAACCGGAGTGAAATTATACACCCACGAATGCCGTTAACGCGATTCATTTGGATGATACCGTTCGAGGGTCGAGATAACGAGACGCCGGCGAACGAATTTTGACGTCGAGACACGGAATGAAACACCCTGTACTGTGAGATTTAAACTCCTTAGTGCGGAGTCTCGACAAAACTGTAATATATACCGTACGCTATACGACGCTGTCAAAGTACACGGAGCGTTTCAACTGCGTTCTATTGCCAGGCACTAACAATAAGTACGAGGGTGGCGGACATTTGAAAAGCTGGGTGGACTTGGAACTGGCGCAAACGCGAAACGTCGTTGCCGGACATGGCGGCCCGTTGCCAACGGAAATGGCCGAGAGCTTCTAGAAGGGGGCTGGTTTCCAGGGATCATTTTCATTAGTAGCTGGTCAATTAAGCGCGCCTTGTGAGGTGCACACGCCGTGGGGCAAACTCACCCGGCCCGCCGAGGCTTCCACCGAAACTTTGCCATCTTGTATAACGATCGAATGATCCACTAAGTTCTCGAAAGCAAACGCTTCGCACGTGGTTACCACTTTTTTTTTGAATTTCGAGCAAAATTCAAGGTTGCGCCTCGGCGCCGAGTAAAAATTTGTCGAACCAGCTAAATCTATATTGCTATTTCGCAGAAACGATATTTTGCGATATGAAAATTAAATTCTTTTGGATGAAAAAATTTCGTTGATCTAGCAAACTTGTTATATAGAACACGTATTTTATTGAATTGTCGAAATATCGTTTTGACGTTGTACACAGAAAAAAAGGATCACTTGAATCAAGAAATATATACTTGATTCAAGAGAGTTATGCGGAAGAAAGAAAAATTCCGTCATCAAGAAAATAATTTCTCTATATTAGTAGAAAATTAAATTCTTGAATTGAGAATTTTTTTTCTTGAATCAAGTATTGCCATACTTGAACCAAATCTATTTTGTTTTATCCTAAGATAATTATTTCTCGAATAAAAAAAATAGTTTAAAAATAATAATAATAAATAATAGTTTCTTGAATGAAGAATATATTGACTTATTCAAGGACACACATTCTTGGATCAAGAAATTCACAACTATTGTTTTTAAAATTTATTTCTTCATTCAAGAAAGAAAAAAAGACTTGATATTGGAAAGTATATTTCTTCCGCATAACTTTCTTGATTCAAGTAATCCTTTTTTTCTGTGTAGGGATGTTTATTTAGTTCGACAAATTCTTTTGTATTATGTTTCGTGCTGTTTTATGTTATCGTCTATGTTGGTAAAAATAATATTTAATTTTTTTTTTTCGACAAAGTCGGAGTTCTTTGAGCGAATTATTAAAATGAAACTCGTAACTCGATGCAATAATATCACGGCATACTTCCGCGAATTTGTGAATAAGATGACGAGAGGGGAGAAGTTTTGATAGAAGGAATGGAAGAGTGAGCACGCAGACCACTCTTACGGCCTCGTCACGAGAGAAGCCCGCTATAACCCTCAGCCACTATAATTGAACGCAAGTGGTTCCGAGTACTTCTTCGTTTCCGGGAGCCTTTCGTTCCTCGATCGCCATAGCTTTCGTCGTCCCTTCAACTTATCTCTCGTCGCGGCAATCTACGGGAGCTGAAAAAACCGCGATGATCTTCGAACACCGGTGAAAAATACGTTACTCGATATTTTAAGCGAGAACGATCTAATGAGCCCTCAAAGCGATGTACACTCGAGTAAAAATGTCTTCCTAAACGCAGTTGGATTATAGTACACGCGAAACATTTTTCAAGTCGACTCTCGTTCCGGCAGTAGCGGAGAATTAATTCTCAGCTTTGAATGAGCTGTTGAACGATGGTACGGGTACGGGCATGAAAACGGCGTGAAAGGAGAGAGGAAAAGAGAAAGAGAGGAAGAGAGGGAGAGAGAGAGAGAGGGAGAGAAAGAGAGAGAGAGGATGAGAAGGAAAGAATGCGGAGAATGATGACAGCAGCACTTTGATGTCACAAAACTCGATTAAAAATCTGCGCTCCCCCGTTGAATAGGCTGTAGACGTATGTGAGCGTCAAAAAGAGTCTCCGATGAAGTATATTTCTTCGCGCTTCCGACATGCCATGAATATTAAAATTTATTATTCACCCGTATCGAGTGTGCTCTTTTCGCTCACTAGCCAAAATAATTGCATTGTTATCACGCGGTGTATCTCACAAAGCTACTTCAACTCCTGGTGTCATTACAACGTCAATTTTTTTTTGTCCAAACTAATTTTCAGTTATGCAATTTGCTCCCCGGTATCGCGAAACGCGAGAATCTCGATAGATACTCATTTTTGAGTAAACAATAGAGTTTAAACTTCACCGCGAATTAATATAGCGCTCGCTAAAAATACAAAATTCGAAATCAGATAAACGAAAGTTTTGCATCTTATGTTTGTATTAGAATATTACGACTCGCGAAATAAGCGGAGAACAAAGTAAACGATATCTCCAGTTTGAACGATAAAAAGCACGTAACCCTGCAACCGTGGCTAATGTTATTTCTCAAAACTCGAGTTTTCATTGTCGTATTAATTAGCTTTCATAACGTTATTCGACGAACGGAGCCACCTTCTCTTTTTCCAATAATTCTACCGATTCTCTTTTGTACCCTCGACTTTTACTTTTTGCGATAATTAAGCGTACGACTTGTAAGAACGTACGGTGCACGTCTTATGCAAACAGTCGTAAATCTTTCTCGGCGACGTGTATTGATAGATATGGAGAATTTCATACCGAATTGCGGATGACACGCGAAATGTGCATTAGGGGGTGCGTTTCTGTTTAAATACGGAAGGACGTAAAAAAAGGGAGAGAGAAGAAAGAACGGTATCGGTCGATGGCATACAACGGCATTACTGTTAACAGAGAACTCGAGGAAAATGGAGTTGTCAGGAGTAGACTAGAAAAAAGCGCTGAAACTACTCCCAACAGGGGATTTACTAGCCACTAAAGAAATTGTCTTCCACTCCTCGCTTGTTTCATTTAGGTAAAAAATAACGTTTGACTAGGGAACAAAAATATCATCCGGCGTGTGTGTGGCTTTGATTTACAAAATAAATTAATAGTTGGGAACAACCGAAAATTAACAAGCGAGTGTTCTTTCCCCGTCGCGATAGCGCGTCTTTCTAATTTAAGTTTGACTAGACGTTCGAGCAGACGGTATTTACTTTGAGCGCGTTAAAAAGTTTTTGTTCCAACTTTCGGCAGTGCAAACAAAAACAAATTAAAAGGGGGTAGATGAGAGTCGAGAGCGCGAACGATGAGAGTCGATATAACGCTCGAGATTTTCCGGCTAAAATCGTCTCCCGATCGCGAGTGCATCGATATGCGCTAGCACGCGTACGCGTTTGTTTAACGTCAAAATCATAGAGGCAGAAGTCAGGTATCGATCTCGACACGCGCGGCCCGTCGCGACTTATTGCGCAGACAGCCGTGTAACACAATACGAAAATAAAATATTGCGTCTACGCGGAACCAATTTTCAGTCGCATCCGCCTTTAAGGGTGCATATGCGAAACATGTGTTGCTCGAGGGTGAGCCGGTGTGGCGCCCCGCGGCGCGCCTTCGAAAAACGTCACTTGAAATTTCTTTCCGATATACCTGCTGTCGCGTTTGACTCCTCTCAAAAACTCGCCTACACTATGGACATTCATCTATCGGACGTTAGATTACAAAAATTCTCCGATACACGATAAATATTTATCTCTCGTGAATTTTTCGAGATAAGTACGTCGAGAAAGGAGTTTCGACCCATAAAATAAAATTCGTTCACTGATATTTCTTCGAGTGGAAACGGACACTTTTTGACGAGTCGAATTTTCTAATATAGGTAAATCCTGTTTGTCCCAAAAATTTTTTTGAAAAAGATTGTTTTGCTCAAACAACCAGTGTTTTTAATCGAATATTTTTTTAACTTTTATACCTTTTGATATGAAAAAAAAATTCGTATAACAAAGTATTCGTTTGAACGAAAGAAAATTTAAATTCAAAATATTTCTTCCTGTATACACTCGGAAAGATATCAATTTTTGGGTAAAGTTTCACAGAAGAAACGACATTCGATGTTCTGTTTCTCGTCAGATAGAAGGAGTGACAAGTTTCGTGTGGGCTGGGCTTTTACGAGGCTCGGAGACCTCAGTTTTTAGTACGTGCGAATGGCGTATCGCGCCGTATAGACTGGAATATGAAGCCCGATTCTTTTACGTTTACGTTTGTTCCTGCTTATCCGAGCCCTGAAGCGTTTTAACGGCGCGTCACTGTCTAACCGAGAATGACAGGGTCACACGACGATCGCTCGTACACAGTATAATGCACTCGAAAGCGCCACGCTATAATAGAATTACGAGCTAAAAGCACCGTCAAAATTTTTCGTCTCTCTGAGACCCTCCCCCACTCTACACCCTCATTCTCTCTCTCTCTCTCTCTCTCTCGACGGTTGAAATTACATTGTTTTGAAATTAGGTTATTCGCGTTTATTAGATCGGAACTTGAGTACTGGGCAGTGATCGACGACGGTAACGTTATTTCAACCCTCTTACTGTATTTTATAAATACGAACAATCTCCTTTCCGGCAAATACATTTTCATTGTAAAACCCTATGCTAAATACACAGTATTTTCATTCTCCTGCAGTTCCTCTCAGTCTCTCTCTCTCTCTCTCTCTCTTTTTAATCTTTTGAAATTATTCTAGCGAATGAGTATTACATCTATCTTACTCTCGCTATCATTTTCTCTAAATTCTAATGATTTCAGTAGCCGGAAAATTGAGATCAACTAATTTTTTCTTAATTTCTCGATTTACTATTCATTTAACATAATACTGTGGTAATGAAATGTAAAGAGACGATCCCTATCTCTCTAATTCTTCAAAATTCCAACTGTGAAAGTTCGAGATCAGCCATTTCGCAAAATATTCGTTTAATCTATTTTCTATTTCTGCTTCTTTTACCCTCGCTGTCATTTTGTCTAAGCTCTTGAAATTTCAGTCGCGATTTTAACCCTCTTGCTGTATTTTATAAATACGAATATTACTCGTCTCTCGCTGAAATACGAGTTTTAGTCGGAAAGAAAAATAAATCGAGTACACGGACCGAATAGAGCAAGAACTCCGGTTGTGTTGATGTATTTCGGTTCTCACGAGCGCGACTGTGCGCAATATCGAACTGGGATTGGTACGGCGTGGAATAATGTCTGACGAGAGTCTATATGTGGCGAGAATGAGAGGGGGAGAGAGAAATGATCGAGGTGGCGAATCTCGCGCAATCGGGGTCCGGTGTGTTGAACCGTAACGAAAACAAAGGGTCCATTGGCTGGTTCGTAGGCTGCTTCCCGTGACGCTGCATCCTATCGGGTTAAACTCAATCCACATCGAACCCTATCAACGAGCACACATCATATAAGCTCTCATATTTCGAATTATTGCCACCCAGAGATAAGCACTTTCCAAATTTCCGTAGCGCGTGTGAATCATCTTGCCCGGGCCAAATTTCCAAATCCATTCCGTTTCTGTTGATAATTTGGGAAAAAAAATCTACCAATATCCAGATATACCCACGAGACGGACAAACCTTCAGTTATGAATAACCTGAAAGATTAGAGTTGCAATTTTCCAAATATATCTACTAATCATCTACTAAATAGTTCATCCTACCATCGAATTTACGAGAAAAAAATCGAGATTTTTTACACATCTCTTACAATGTGTATCTAATCTTTTTTTTTTTATTTTGGCGTTATTTCAAAAAATAACGCGGGGAATGAAAGAAAAATATTTTGCCCAGTGAGAATTGACCTTAACGCTTGGAGCGGAGCCGGGGCATATGGTTCGCTGTGTAGATGAAAACGAG
The DNA here is from genome assembly GCA_003055095.1 of Goniozus legneri. Lineage (NCBI taxonomy): Eukaryota > Metazoa > Arthropoda > Insecta > Hymenoptera > Bethylidae > Goniozus > Goniozus legneri. Next base: position 309,852 of record NCVS01000579.1, read on the forward strand.
TAGGTACCCGTCGCGTGAAGTACGAATCCGCCGCACGCCTTATGGCGTGCAATTTCTAAATCATATTCGATCCCTCCTGGGAGGCGTATCGAGCGTCATTGCCGTCGGTGACGGCTCTCTCTCTCTCTCTCTCTCTCTCTCTCTCTCCCCCCGTATTAATACCCACGGAGTCCCGGAATCGCAAACAATCAAGTTTGCGCGTCACGCGTATCTCGTTCGGTGTCGCGCACGCATCGCGTGTGCAACAACGAGATTGCAGCCGTACGCGGATTTGCAATGCCGTGTGTACGCAGACCATTTAGTCGATTTATTCGGAAAGTAATAATATTTGAAAGCTCGGTATCTATCCGCACCGTCGGGAATCGTTTCGTTTCGATTTCGAAAGGAAGAACCGAATGAAACTGAAATTGGGAGATTCGCGATGAAATAATAACAGCGGTCGGCATGATTTTCGTCGCGCGTGAGCTAGCATATGATTTGTGCTCACTTACAGATTTTTCTTATCAATGACAGTTACGTAATAAACGTTATTATAAAAGATCGTTGAAGCCATTGTTTCAAAATTAAGTTGAATATTCGAGAAAGTGAAAGATACTGCTTTCCATATTGACTCTATAAATAACAAGTTTTTTATTAGGTATTTTTTACCCTTTTTCAAAACATGGCAATAAAGCCAGATGAAAAATTTAATTTTCATTTTATCGCATTCTTTTTATAACTGGTTTAAAATGCAACAGAATTTTATAATAAAAAGTTGAAAGTTGATAAATGTAATAGGGACGTATTTTTGTAACTTAATTTTTTATAATACCAAGATTAAGCGATAAATATTCAACGGATATCGAGAGCGCGATTAATCGTGAAAATACAGGGGTACATGTAGTTTATACGCTGGATTGTGAATCATCAGCTGCATACCTTTTTTCCTACCCCCAGGTCGCGTGTAGTGTACTTGCACTCTAGAATAACGAGTCTTGCGAGTGGGGCACACGCGGGCCCTCGACTGATATTGAATAAACGTTTGAGGGCTCGTAGTGTGTTAGCGGTTAAGAGTAAACGAGCCGGCCGGTTTTCTCTCTCTCTCTTTCTCTCTCTCTCTCGCTCTCTCGGTCTCCCGGTATGAATGATGGCGTGAGAGGGATGGAGACGGGTTACTCGTGTGTTTCGGCGAAAAAGCGAGCTCGAGATATAAAGCCAGAAGCAAGCCGAGAGGTATAACTACGGTGAAAGCGTGAACATCGCCCTAAACGAACATCTGTGTGCGTATCGCATTCTCATTCGCTAAACACGCTCGAGCTCGCTAATTTTTTTTTTAACAATTTTATAAATTTTTTAACAAACTTCTCTCATTTAAATTTCATTTCGAGGAAAATACGCGGGCTACCTAGGCTCGCGCATCATTTTCGCAACCATATATATTTGCGAAACGTATAATATTAAATTGAACGACGCGTTGTTGAAATTAATTTTAAACAGCGTTTCGGGTTAAAAAAAAAAATGAGAGGGAGAGGTCGACACTGTTTGCCGTCATTATATCCCCTTGGCTTTGAAAGTTTTAAATTCCGTCCTGAAATTTCCGTCGAAGAATGCAATTCTAATTTAAACATGAACAGCTTTGAGGAGGAAATTTTAACGAACTCACTGCAGAGAGTGGTAGGGAGTAGAAGCGAAGAGAGCAAGAGAGAGAGAGAGAGAAAGAGAGATAGCGAGAGAGAAAGAGAGAGAGAGAGAGAGAGAGAGAGACCGACCCACAAGAAGCTTCGATCGTTGAGCTTCGTCGAGTTTAGGCGAATCCACGTCGTTGAAGTTTCTATATCACCGCTTATGCTCCCTCTTCGATTTTTTCTTCCCGAATTCATCTCGTTTGAGTCGAATCTTGTGTTTGTTTAGAATCGCGCAATCTATTTTTCGAAAATTCAACCGAATATCGCAATATCGCTTGTATATCGAGAGAAATTTTATAACAAATACAACTCGAACAGTTAACTGCAATATATAGCTACATTTACTAATTGTGCAGTTGAAACCCAACTACAATAGTTTTGTTCACGATGTAAATTAATGATTAATGATTGTGATTAATTATATTGATCGTTAATTTTTCAACTATTTTGGGCTAGTGAATCAGAAGAAGAGTAAAAAAATCGAACTATTAATTTCTAAGTGCGTAGTCGAGATTTTATTCGATGCATTCTCACCGAGACATAGTTTAGACCGCGTTTTTTCCGAAAACAACGATTCTAATTATGCACAGAGGAATTCCTTTACGGGTCTTTCGACACACGGCCCCCGGGGCTATACCGCGCTTGAAATCTCGTCAGTTTTTCGACGTTAAATCGTACACAAGGTGGAGCGCACAATGCGAAATTCGGGTCCCCGCTTAATCCACACAGGTACAAATAACAAACGTTATTAGCTTCGGAAGGATTTATCCTCCTGGACAAGATATTTACTTCTATATATGTCGTCAAAAGGACACGGTGTTTGTCCAATGCCATTGGATTTCATACGAGCGATGTACTCGACGAGTACAAACGCACCAAAGAATTAACGAAAAAGATAAAATCCCTCGTGACATCTGCCCGAAGAAAGAGAAAAAAGAATATCTGAGCTATTGTGCATCGAAGTTCAAAAGGAAGATTAAACATGTGAATTCGAGGCCAATCCATCCCTCCCTCCTCGCTCGCGCTCTCCGTCTCTCTCTCTCTCTCTCTCTCTCTCTTTCTTTCTATCTTCGGAATAACATTAGCCGATTCTTTTTTCTTCATTTTTACCGATATTCGGAAATACGTTTTTCCGGAATTATTGCTCTCTTGTTCTCGGAGCTAAATATGCCATAAAGGCAGAGAGTAAGGTCTACATATCGGGATAGGAATCGTAAATGTACACTTGCGATAAAATGGAAGAAATCGAATTGGCTGTCGGTGGTGGAGGGTGAGAGAGAGAGAGAGAGAGAAAGAGAGAGAGAGAGAGAGAGAGAGAGAGAGTAGTAGAATAAAGCGTGCCTGACTAAAATTTGATTTCCAATTTGAAATCAGGTATTCAGTTTCGTCTCACTGTTACAGATTTGATTACTAGTTGGGCGCAAAAGCGAATGGCACTTGGGAAAGAAAAAGAGAGAAAGAGAGCGGCGTAAAAATCTTTTCGATAATCCAATATTAAACGGTCTCTCTTCACCTTAGTGTTATATATACTTGATAAATTTTTCAGAATTGAGATCAATTACGTCTCTAAATATCCGCATCTATTCCTTCATCCTCCTTCTTTTTCTAAATCTCTTTAAAACATTTAGAAAGTTGGACGTATCACGAGCGACAATTTGAAGCTAATCGCTTTATCAAATATCCGTCTTCCCTTCTGCCTGTCTCACATTTACTATCGAAGAAATCAAGAATTCAAAGAAAAATTGAGAAAATGTTGCATCACGAAATTTAACTGACAAGAATATCTAGATCGATTATTTGTCTATTTATACTATTTCCTTTTATCTAATAACAAACCGCGTTTTTTTTTTTATTTTTAAAACTGTTGTAAAAACCTTGAGAATTCTTAAAAATCGAGTGAAAAAACTTTCATAATTAATTGTGAGTAAGTTACAGCATGTGTAAGAATCGTAAAAGAAAAACTGAGCAGCTTTTGATTAGATTTTTCTTTTTCGTTCCCGAGGTGAGAGTAGATAGTCATAGAGTTTAATAGTGGTGGTGTGTATTTGGATATATCGAGGGCGATATAGAAGCGTGTATACATTTGTATGTACCGTAGGTACGTAGGTAAATGTATATAGCCGAGGATCGGGTGGTAGGAAACTCCTACCCACGCCGAGGTTACCCAGGTAACGCATCATTCCGAACTGTACCCATGGTAACCGTCTCTGACTCCGATCTCGCCCATCAACAAGCCGCTTCACATTCCAGCCTGTTTCTGGTGGCCGTCGGCGGCTTCCAAGATGGCGTCGTGGCAGACGTACAAGCCACGTGATCAAGCCTCGACGGTATACGTTTATACGAAGGGGGTGGCTCTGTTGTTTCTCACACGTGACAGGACTATCTTCATTCGGGCCGATATATGAATTCCGAATATGTTTTTTGCGCTCGAATGAATATATTTTGAAAAATTCTCACCGAGCTTCGAATATTAAACTTAAAAATGGACGGAAGTCGCAATAGTTGATACGAAAATATAGATTATGTAATATCAAATTGAGCTATTACGTGTCTTATTGGACATTGCCAAATCTTGAAGTTTCTCTACTGTTATTATTCTTGATTCGGAATTTTTTAAATGAAAAATTGAAAAAATTGAACTTAGTTATAAATATGTATATATTCGAGTTCATTAAAACAAATGAACAAATCCAAGGTCGATTTATGAATCGTTTGTACTTAATATGTGCAATTATGCACCCCTTGTACGCAACGGGGGGTGCATGTATAGGGAATATAGAGAGAGATATGTTCCGACACTGGAAAAGATAAATGAGATTTGACGAAACGCTGAAAGGGGATATGAATCTCTTTGCTAGCGAATATATATAGTGAATTATTTTGCAATGTACTTGATATTTTCAGTAAAGTTTTTGAAAATTGTTCCTCTCGACAAATCGGGAACGATTGCCTTTCAACTTTGTTCCGTTTTTCATACCTCATTACGTTATTTGGTATAACAATTTCAATTAAAATACACGCGAAAAGCATGGCATTCTGCAATTAACGAGATGTTCTGGCCATCCACAAATTATGCACCCTTGCGCCTCTCGTTATGAGAATATAATGTAGATATAACATCAAATGTTTTGTTTTATTTTTTCATTTTCTGAATTGAATTTTTAAAAAGGGTTCTTTCGTGAATAATTACAACTCAAAGAATAATAGCAAGATCTATATAATGTAGACGTTTATCCAATTGGAGTGATGAATTATTTCGTTAATTATTATTGACGTAGTTAAAAATGAATGTATTAAAAAAAATTATTGCACAATTGCTTATTCTTTTTCGTACTATGCAAAATTAATATGAAAATATTTCGTGAATATTTAGAATTCTGTTTTAGAATTACGAGTCTATTAGCAATCAATTTGTTGTGGTATATCTCATTCAGTTTGCACCAGCAGTTTTTCCAATTTTGACACTCATAAATTCAAGGAGAGGCTTCTCATCAGGAAATTTTTTGCGCTTCGTTGACTTTTATTTTGGGAGGGGACGAATATTAAATATATATTGAATTTACTCGGAAATTCGTAGATACCCTAACCGAGAACCACAATCAAATGTTCGGGATGGAAAATTCTCGATAACCGCATGCTAAATAGATGATCATTTTCTAGCTAAAGTTTACAATATTCTTGGTACTCACCGAGTTACTGTCGGCGTTGTTACTACACCAGGCGATCGAGAGGGATAGCTTCGTGGACTTCCCGACATCAAATACTCTGAAAAGGAAAAACAATATGGAAGATTTATATGTATAACCGTTTTTAATATAATTTAACGTAATTAATATTTTGTCAAATATTTGGTGAATCGCCAAATTAAAAACATATTCAGCGGATTTCTTTTGATTACAGATAATCCATTGGTGGATGTAAATTGAAATTCCTCGCTCAATTTTACAAATTCATTTTAGGTAAAATATTAGATTCGTTTTCGTTGGTACTTTCGTTGGTACTACTCTTTCGATAATAAAAGTCCAGAGAAAAAATTTTCAATTCGGTCAGTCCCTAAAAGGTGCGAATCTGCATCGAACAGCGAACAGTTTTCGTATGGACGAGGCTACGTGTTTTTCTAAAGCAGGCACTTCAAAGCGTAAAAAAAACGTTCGACCAGCTGTTCGTAGGTGCGAGTGTATTGGATTTAGAATTTTGATGAACGTCGGCGTTGCGCTTTGGAGTGGTTTCCCGTCGCAAAATTGCACGCGTCTGCTTTTTCAATGGCATCACACTCTCGTTGATTTTTTAGCCTCGTTCGAACGAACTTTGTGTTCTAAAAGAAGCTCGACACACACTCGACGTACATATATACGCTGCCAATATTTAACGACAATATGTTCCTCTATACACAAAAAAAAATAATTCGACTTGAGGTAATTTTTCTCGATCTAGAAATATTGACGATAATGTTTGGAAATGTTCTTGGTGGAAGTAGACAAATTTCTCGAATAATAAAGAAAGATAAATTTTCTCGATACAGAAATTAATTTCGGGACGCGAAGCTCTTGATTTTCAAATCAAATACAAATTTTCATCTTAGTTCAAGAAGAAAGTTCAGGAAAGCCTACATTTCTGACTCGAAGCTAACTATTATTCCTGTGTGCCAATATTTAACGACAATATGTTCCGCCAGACGATATCGTACTTTCGCGGTGCACGAGGGATGCCATAAAAGTGCAGAATATTCGCATCATTAGCGGAAAAGTGCGATGATACGGACGGGAAAAATAAAAACCGGACGAGTCGTAGCGACATTAAGATGATATCTTGCTGTCAAGGGTGTCGTAAAATTGCTATCCTGTCATTGCTACACACGATGTCTTATGTCGTCGAATCGTAAAAGGCCGTGGCACGTGCGCCTTTTCCCTCGATATATCATTATATTATCGAGGTTCTTGAACTTGTTTCAGTGAGAAAAAATACCCGAGTACACACGCGTGTCTCGATGATCGATTATCGAAGTTTGGGAATTGTCGATATTCTGATTTCGAGATGACTACCTCATTGATTGCACCCGCTGTGATATCGTTGTAACATCGACTGACTATTATTAAATGTGATTGCGTTCCGCGCTAGTATGCTATCGTGTCGGACAAAAGACAGATTATGAGTCGAAACTATCTGCGCTATACGTTTATTATAAATGTTCATTGAAAGTAGATTTGTTGGTGTTGTAAACCGGGTAAACCAATACCCGTCAGCCTAGACATTTGTGATATCAAATAATTCATAGCTGATGGATCGAACGCCAGCGTTCATGATGTTGAAATACACAGTACGGTTATCCATTATCTAGCTACGAGAATAGACAACCCAGCGACATAACAGGAATATTAAATGAGCGTTCCGGAATTTCCTCAAATTTGACAACAAATTCGCCAATCCGACGGAGATAATGTGTATTCATATTGACGAATTGCGTTAACAAATTGATCGCTTAATGTTCATTTGCACTTGAATATTTTACATAAATACGGAACTTTCCAAGATTTTCAGCATCGCTTGATATTTAGTTTTAAATATCAAGTTTGTTGAAATAAATAAATATTATTCGTAACTTGTGTTTTATTTTCAGCGTAGTTGTATCGAAACGCAGTGTGGGTTTTAATGAATTAATTTGGGTTCCCTAGCATGTATAATACCTAGGCGCATCTTATGCTATCCACGTGCAGGTTCTAATTTGCTTAGGGTTATCTCTATAAAAGAGGATGCCTTTCAGGAGGAAATGAAATTAAGTCCACGATAAACAATGTCTATCGCTCGTTGCAACTCGGTTACTCTCGGATTCTCTGATTTTCTCGATAAAACCAATTTTCGTGATTTTATTTCTCGCATCCAGCGACCCAGCGCTGAGAAAATTTCTTTCGTCAATTGTCGTTCGTGTGCTCACTTACCGACACGGTCTATGTCTTCCTGCGTGTAGTAGTAATCCATCGTTGTTGTTGGTGTTGGGCTTGTGGTGGCAATTGAATCACTTGGGCGACAGTTTATGACCATACGATGATCATCATAACCAATATTGCGGTCACTTTGCCCCAGCTATTACTCACTTCCATCTCAAATACTAGCCGAGGTCGAGCTGTTTACCACTTCCGTCGCGATCGGGTATTAAAGCTTTTAGATTAATGCGAATTAAGCTCTCGAGTAACTCTGAATTTCTACATTTATATTGTTAATATTGAATTTACAACTTCGATAGTTAGAATATTCGATACAATGAAAATCTTATTTAGAGTTATTGGATTTTTACAGGATATGTTATGTATATAGCCAAGTGTCTGAGGTCATTGACCGCGTAATCCAACACCAAGAAACATCCCACTAGGATTACTCGAGAGGCTAAGGACCGTAGGAAAAATCAAGAATGAACTAACGGAGCACGAAACTTACTGTTCTCGTCGAGTAAATGGAATTTTAGGAAAAATTAAACGCGACATAAGCGTGTCCACAAAACGCGCCCGTAGATGTCGTTCGAGCACATAGACAAAACTCTCGGTGTTTAACCAAAATTCATACACGCGATGGCGCTGTTTGTCCCTGTTTTAGGTTATGTGAGCCATCCGGGAGCTTTGGGTGAACCGGTAGAGCAGTCGGGGGTTGAAATTTTTCAAGGTGACGAGAAACTATCGCAACACTCGTGTTCGGAGTACTCGAGACCCTAACCAGAATCACACATACGAAGAATAACAAGTAACGAACGACGTCGATGAATTAGAGAAATGAATTTAGGGCGTTCTAGGCCGATAACATTGTGCACGGTTCGCTGATCCAGAGAGCGATTCTGCGCAGATTCGCGCTGGCTATAGGGTGGCTTAAGGTGCGAAACGTAGCCGATGGTGGCGCCCCGTCTGGCGGTGGCAGCGGTGGTGGTGGTGGTGGTGGGTTCATGGGGTTGGCCCATCCCTATAACGTGCTTCCCGCCACACTGACGCACCCCTCTCGTTTCATCTCGCCTCGCTCCGCCGGCCCTGCGGTATCGATTGGCCCAGTTGTCCGTCGTCAAAGCACCCGCGGTCGTTCCAACATCCGAACACAACCCGCCCACCCCACCCACCCTCTCTCTCTCTCTCTCTTCCTCTTTTTACCTTTCTCGCCATCTTTCGCGAATCATATTGCATTATCGAAACATGTGCGGCGAACAACTTTCTTCCGTACGATACATTCTGGATTTTTTTCATTATGTATCATTCTGGGGTGTTAGGGGAGAACAGAGAAGACATTGATCTAGGTCCTGGTACGGAATTGGGTCTTGCGTCTGAGGCTTTAATTGTTATTGATGATTCGTACCATAATTGTACCGAGAATAGAGATGCCGACAATTATCTTGCTAGTCTCGCGCGACTGTTCTTCGCGAGACGAGGTAAGATTTGCTAGAATCGTCTGGTGAACATTTATTTGCATCACCGGACCAGTGATGCGTCCATAAGACAAATCTTGTAAATCCCGTCTAGTCATGTAGGGAGTACTTGCCAAAGTTGCAAATCTTGCCTTGTCACGGGGGAAGTACTTGCCCAAGACACGCAAGTTTGGTCTTATCTCGTAAAGAATAGTTGCGCAAGACTCGCGAGCGTCGCTATCCAAGAATAGAAACGTTTTAGCGATCGGCTAATTCGCTAGGTACTCGAAAAAGCCTAATGGGTTGTAATTCGCATATGCTCTACGGAATTGTACCTCCTACACGCAGTCAATGCGATGAGCTAGCGCACTCGTGGATTTTGCGCGTAACAGACGAGAGAGCGAAAGAGAGAGTAGGGGGTGTGAGGATTAACTCGAGACTTTATGAATACCCGACTGCAGGCGAGGGTTCAGGTAAGATAAGGGCTTTCTACACCCTCTTCGCAGCACCCCCTACCATTCAATATACTGTTCTGCCATCACCGTGCCACACCGCCAAATCCGAGCAACGCTTTCTCGAGCACGCAGCTATTCCTACTCTCTTTCTCACGTCCCTTTAACCCTTCCACCCTCCTAGCTCGAGCTCAAACCCGCACTTGTACTGTTTAACATCGAATTTTCACCCAACTTTTCATTAATAATTCATTCTTTTATTTCGCCGGGGAATTTTTTTTCTAAGTAAACGCTCAGAGAGGGAAGAAGAAAGCCGTTCGCGAGGTATAAATACGCGCGGTTATTTTTCGAATATCAAAACAGGTCGCGATCTTATCTCACGGGTTGGCGAAATTACCCACCCGTCCGCGCATAAGGCGCCTTTTACGCCTGCGATATTAGCGTGTGTGTAACCTAAAAGATCGCCACACGCCGATAACCATATTTTGAGCTAGCTCTGGGCGTCGTGGGTAACTGTTACATGTGTATCTCTCAAGTGGTCGAATCTTAAACGACACCGTCGCACCTCGACTCTATTTACCTCTTCAGCAAATTATCCCGCGTCATTTTGACTTTTGATGAAAAATTATTTGGTGTTTTATACGAATAAATTCCGTGCAAACTAATTTCGAAAATATGAAAGTCAAATTAACGAAACAAAAATAAGCACAATAAAAGCGATTTGCATATTTTT
>NCVS01000579.1:320112-339624 GCA_003055095.1 Goniozus legneri
ATGGGTCGATCTGTGAGTTATCCCCAGCACACATGCAAATATGTATGTCGCGGAATGACATTCCCACCCACCGACTGTAACCTCTTGCTGACCCCGACCTCCTCCCTCCCCCTCTCGCTCGCTCCCTCCCTTTCGCCCTCTCTCTCTCTCTCTCTCTCTCCTAGCGTGTCCCCGCAGCACCACTGTTCCGCACCCTATGCTCTCTCCCGTCCGAAGATCAATACACGCACGATGTTCTTGCCTCGTTCAACTCTGTTCCCTCTCGACTGCCTAGAATGTTTCGACGTTTTACCCATTCATTATTGCGAGTTCTCCCACCGCGTCGAAATATCGGACAATCGAAAAGTGGACGTTGAAAATTTTAGAGAACGCTTCAACTATTTTTCGAGAACGGACTCGGGAAACATTGTAAGGTGATCGATTGTAAATTTTTCATTATTTTTCTTTCAACTTCTTTTAATTTCTGACGGAAAATTAATTGGACGTCCATGATGACGTTTTTAGAACATTTTCTTAATTAACTTTATAGAATTATACTTGCGTTTTATAAGAAAAAAAAAATGGAGAAAAATTAGATTGCTTTCATTACATATCCCTTTCTCTCCTCTGTCACACGCGAATATCAATGTGAATGTAAATCCGTTGCCCGAGCCGGGTTCAACTGGACTGGAAATTTGATTCATTCATATTCATCTTTGGCAAATTGGTATTGATGTGACGTATGATGCAGATTTTCTTCCACCGAGACAGTTACATTCAATCAATGATGAACACGTTCGTCTAGGATTTTAACCGCAAACTAAACGCCTCCCTAAACTCCATTGTCTACAAAAGGCAGGACTTTTAAAATCGAAACGATTCGAAAATTCGAAATTCGGCAGAACCGCGATATAAATTTTATAGTGTATATAAAATTTTTAGCTTGGTGTTTACGATACATTTTACGATAATATTATTGTCGACAAACTGTTTGATCGATTACTGGAAAATTTGCGATCTTCGCGATCGGGTCAAAGTTACATGTTCAATTGCGACGTCACTAGGTAACTATCGATTGGATGTGAAATGGTAGGCGATTTGTTTTCATGTCTACTACACACTACCTTCCAACCACGAACACCACCAGCCATTTTCACATTTAACATTTGCGCATTTGCACACCTCTTGTACACCCTCCAACTTCGCAATTCGCTATAACTTCTCGACATCGAATTATCAAAAATTCTCGGGTCGGGAAATATTCGCTGAAAATGCTCGCGTCTTGGCGATGTAATATTAACGGCTCGTAAAATTCGATCCAGCGTGTTTTCGCGCGAGACGAGATATGTATATTACAACAAATTGTTCATTCTAACGAGATTTCGCAAAATCGGGGCGTGTGCTGAATGAACGAAAGAGAGAAAGAGGGAGAGTGTGAGAGAGCGAGAGAGGGGCCGATGAACGCGCTATATTCACTCTATAACGTACGTAAGCGCAGCACGTAACAGCGAGCCAACGCTAGTAGAATGGCAACTGATTGCCATGGCGCGTGAATTTAACGCCAGATTTCCCATGAATCTCGCATAAACGTCCTGCATGCATCTCCCACACGCATCGACTTCTATGGAAAGGGGCTTATCTATGCTCGAATTACCACAGTTTTAAGTCACGTTCGTCTACACTGCTCATAATTCTATGAAATGCGATAGTTCTACCTCGTGGATTAATTTTTTAACGATTTTTTAACGATCAGTGTATTAATACCCAATCCATTCACGGGCAGGCGGGTATGCTTATTATAGGACACGGTCGAACAAAAATTTGTACAGTTACAGTGCAACATATTCAGGTGCACGCTAATTTGCAATACCGTCCCTTCACACCTCCATTAGGATCAATCATTTCGCCGAATAAACGAATCATTATTTTTAAAATTACCTTCGCTCGTTTTTCTTTCTCTTTTTCCGCTCTTTCTTCTTTTAATTTTTTTTTTTTTCTAAAAAATAACGAGCAACCTACTTATAACTTCTGTTTCAATTATGAATTCTTCCTTTCTCGTCCTTCTAATTGACTACAAAAATATTCAATTTTTCACACTTTTCCTTCGACAAAGAATTTTAGAAATTCAAAAAGAGCTTTTTAACGCCACTATCGATAATCCGCCGTATATCGCTACCTATGGATTTACGTGCGCAATAATTTACAATGTTTGTCGTTTGACACCTAAAAATATTGTTTACCAAATCATAGTTGTATAATTACGGTGTAACACGATCGTATTTTGTTTCCCGCGTTTGAACATGAAAAATTGATAAACATTCGATATAGTTCCGATAGTCGATACAGGTATGTTTCTTTCATGTTTCAATCGCATTCGCGCACTCTATTTACAATGAGCTGTAGGGAACGATCGTGCGGTCGAATTGCGACAGCCGCATTTCATCGCTGTAATATGCTTCGGTGCGGTCGCCTGTCAATTTTGAAGCTTGTGGTTTCGAACGTGACTATTTCGTTCGACGTAAAAGTGCTACAATCAACGATAATTCGCGTAACATTATCGCTACCTCGTATTCAGCAGCGTGTTATAGATAATAAATTTTTACGACACACTTTACTTCATGTTCGCCAGTACCCCCATTATCCTAATCAGAGTTCGGAATTCACGTGAAATCTGTTGAGGCTGCTACACGAGTTACACTCGCGTATATCTCATGCACGGCAATTAAACCCGATGGACCCGAGAAATATTCACGGTTTCAATAATTTCCACTAAAATTACTCAGCGTAATGGATAAACGCGTATTTATGGTGCACGCGCGCGCGCGCACTCGATACACGCGGATTTGCGCAGAAAACAGTGTGTAGTGGACTGTCGAGCTGTCGAAAGCGATTTTGACGAGATGATGGGGTAGCCAATAAAAAAAAAAAAAAAAGAACATTTACGGGTTATCCCCATGAACTCTGATCCACCGTGTGGCGTGGAGCTGACAGTTTGTCAAATGTCTACTCGGTTATTTGTTCTTCAGGGTGATATCGTTTCGTTCATCCGGAAGTCGTTCATTATTACCGCGATGATCGAATTCTCCGGTCGCGACGAAATCACGCCGGCGAGATCGCAATCGTGCGGCCGAGTCCGATAAACGCGTCGTCATAATCATCCCTCGTTACGTCCGTCTCGTCTCGTTTTACCTGTCCGCTTTTATTCTTCGGGATTGAAAAAAATAACAGAGCGTGTATTCCACTTGTCTTCATAACGGCTGTTCAAAGTGTACACAAAGTTGGCGTAGTTCGCGTAGTTAGTGTTACTTGTGCATTAATTGAGGATTACAACAGCAACGAGATATGAGAGAAGCTGCGGATAGGATGCATTGCAGGTAGCAGAAAAGGAGGCGAGGGGGGTCGGTGGAAGGAAGGGGTTTGGAGAACGGCGCGGCCGACAAGCAAAGTACAGCTCAGGTAGTGGGTTCGGTCTCGGATACTCAGCCACATGGTAACTTTCCTAATCACCGTACGAAGCCCGGAGGTAGTCATCCGCTCAGCCATCATACTACCTAAGTATAGCAGACACGAAAGCTCAATTATAGACGTTGGAATTGTGCGCATACAAAATGCGCAACTACGCCATATACAACAACCTCCGCTCTTCCCCGCTATTGTTGATTGCTAATATCATTTAAGATTTCATTTCCACCCGCCGCTCTGATTATACGCACTTATTGCACGTGTCGTATTTTAGGAACGCTTCGAATGAATATAATTCTCGGTCTTGATATTCTCGTTGCCAAAATTATCGGACGAAGAATATACTTGGCAAGCATTTTTTTTTTCTCGACAATGATTATTTCATTATTTACGTACTCGACATAAAATTTTACTCTAAGAGAGTTTTTGTGGTTATATATACTCATCTCGTGTGTGCGATATATCCGATCTGAAGTGCTCAGGTTATCGGAGACCCTGGTCGAGAATTTAATGCGTAAATAAAAAATTTACAGCATCGTTATATTTTACAACGCGAGAGAATGACTAATGAATTCGGAAAGAAAAGAGAGACGTTACATGTATTCGCCGATAATCCGAGGTTATACGAGTACATTACGAACAGGATATACCATAAACGGCTCTGAAAGCAGCGCATCGTAGGATAGGCTTTTCATTACTGTTTGGTATCGTGTTTCTAGACACCCTAACGAGTCGAATGAAGGGTTGTCGCGTTGCTGCGCAAACTGGGTTCGCGGAGTGCCAGGAGAGTCAGGAAGAGAGAGAGAGAAAGGGAGGGAGGAGGGTATTAGGCAGAAGAGGGAGAATTTAGTGGGTGGTGAGGTTTAACGGGGAGGAATTGAGAGGGGTTGTTTGTAGTTTCCCTCTAATTTTGTTAGAAACATCGTTATACCAAGATCGTATCATCTTGTTAGAGAGGGATGTGTCTCGTAGTGTTTTTCGCGCCAATGTTTTCGTTCGCTCTTTCCACTTTCACTCGCCCCGAATCATCTCCGTATCGCCATAAATCCTACGCGGAGATAGAAAATACGATAGAGGTAGAGTACAGGTAGTGGAGCAATCCAATGCTAGGGACAGGGTGTTATGGACCGTTGCACTTGTTTACATCGAGGTCTGCGCTGACTCACGTGTGGTTAAGATAAAGAACGCGACGACGTGAGCTTTTACGATTATGAACGCATGAACGGAAACGAAAGAGGGAAAGGACGACAGGGAAATGGAGAACCGCTCGTCGATTCCGCCTGTACACTGTACACTTCCCGAGTGTGCACGCGCGTTAAGTAAACAAGAGAACGACGGGATGACTCTGCGCGCACACGATACGCAACATCGCGCAAAAATCTCTTTTTAATATCTCACTCGGTATTATAAATACGAAGAGAGGGATAAAATATTCTCAAAAATGTCCCGGATAATTAGCAAACAAAGTTGGCAAATATTCTCTCAGAACGGTACGATAACGAATGAAAATTAATGGACAATAGTTAATTAGTTATTTGCGAGATAAATATTGAAATTTCGTTTTTGCGGCAAATTGCAGTAGTAAAGTACGAAATTTTGCGGACCCTCTCGTCGGGAGCATGCGTTGTTGAGGCAACAATGGGAGTACTAATTTATCGAGGCGTAGATCACCACTCTTCCACGAGTCATTTTTTCCCTCATTGCGCGTCGACCGACGTCAAGCTTAATCCGGCACCACCCCAGCGTCCGAGCGGGACCCATTGGAGCGTGAAAATAAGTGAGTGTATGATGCATAGGCGAGGGAAAATTATATGCTCTGTAAGTGAAAAAGGGAAGGAAGCTGCCATGGGCAGCCACCGGCTAAATATTTCACCATAGACCGTGCTCGGTACAGTGACTATAATCAACGTGTCCACAATTTTTTTTTTTCCACGACGATATTTCTCAACTAGTTCTTTAAAATTTATCCTTCATACATACTTTGCCCGTCTAGCTACAGCAGGGGTGAAAAAAATCGCGTATAGAGCGAATTCGGAGGAAAATGCTAGAACGAAGACGAATAAGTATAGCAGGCCTCTTCTGTCTATTCAAATCCTTCGGCTTTCGTGACAAAGCTATTATTGTCCCGGCGATAAGATCTCGCGCTAAATCCAAAGCTCTGTCGGTAGCGCGAAGACAGTTTGAGTTATGCCACTTGGTTTCACAATGAGAACGGCTCGGAGAACGAAGGATGGTCTGATCAAGTGGGGAAAAGGAAGTCGGTGTTAGGGCGGTCTATATAAGACCAAGCGAAGATTTATAGAAAGCAACACATCACGCGAGTACTTAGGATCAACTTTGCGAGAATTATTTCGCAAATTCGTCCTAGGCTATTCGAACTATTTGTTTGAGTATCTCGGGTGAGACTTTCTTTTCGCGAGCTCATCGCGTATCCTCTTTTATACAGATATTTTTAGCCGATTTGGAGAGGCGAAGGGAGTCGGGGTCGGCCATTATGCTGGAACAATTTTAATCGTTTTCGGCCCTAATAGAAATTCTGGAAATACCTTTCTTCCAGCAAGGTCTTCCGTGTCTAATAGAATGAACTTAAGCCGCGAACCCGTTGTTTGCTCATTCGGATGGGGTGGGGAGGGGCGAAAAGCGGGCAAATGTTTGCTTTCTTCCGGGGCCTTTCCGGAACTCCTATCTAATGTTTCGCGATGGAAACTTCACGTCAGCAAACTAAACGGGAATTTTATTAGTATAGCCAGTCGTTTTAGGACAAAGTCATTTTGCACGCATAAGTCCATCAAATTGTTGAATACTAATCGCTTTAATCGATATGTTTGCTTTGCGTATATGGTTCTAGACTATAATAAGTTTGCAGAAAAATATAATATGCTTGAAAACTCACCAGGGTAGGGTTCGCTTTGGACTTGATCCGTAGGTAAGGTGAAAGTTGCGGAAACAGTCGGTGGAGCACCATTTCGATTTTGTTGAGCGCGCAAAGTGTGCGTTGCGTGTAATGACGGTCCACGAGGTGGTACTTCGGGTGGTGCGGGTTCCGGAGGAGAGTCTCTCCTCGCGTCTAAAATAATACAAATACTGGTTTAAAAAAATACAATATTCCTAGCTGGATGTCATTAGTCGCTAATTCAGTTCGTCTACAAAAATTGTTACGATTAATGTTTTAATACAATGAGGTGTAGTCACTCCGACGATAACTTCCTATGACTCTCGGACTAACTAGCCTAGCTCTAGCGTTAACTATAAACTCAATTACTCCCACACCCTTCTCTCGACGCACGAAAAGGAATTATCGTCATTGGTGTTATCTTCTCTAACTATTCCATAACCGAGTATACGAAGTGTCGACCGCTACAAATTCAGACGTAAATAATGTGTGATAAAATGAAAATTACCAGTTTCCAAATGCGCTCGAGTATGGTCATCGTTGTAAGCAATCTCCGAACGATCGCTGTTGGAGCTGTTACTTGGAGCACTGGCGTGGCTACGTCTTGTTCGCCGACCGATAGTTCCTCCGCTAGAACTAGTTTTCTTAGTGGATGTCGCGTACACTGCCTCTCCTATGTGAAGCAGATGATTAGAATTGCATACAAATATTGATATAATACTAAACCATGAAGTAAAATAAAGTAAAAATAGTCGTGGATTAAAAATAATAACTATGAGATTCAAAAATTAATAAGCGAAACATGTAAGCAATAATACAGTAAATCCAATTTATAAAAATACATATAATAATGTATGGACTCTCGGTATATTAAATTAAAAAAAAATGTAAGAAATCTCATGGTATAGTATTATACACACAAATATAAACTCACGTTAAGTATTTATAAAAAGTAAAGATCTTTTCTTTACCGGAATGTGACCTATCCGAAGATACGCTCCCGTTGTAATGATATCGTCGAGAGTTTGTGCTTTCGTGAGGGAATGGGGACGCCTGCCGATGACTAGGAGTCAAAGTTTGCGGTGCCGACGGATACGACGTTTTTGGGTTGTCCGCAGTTATAGCACCTTCTGTGTCCGACCCTGTGTAGTGAAATCGGTCAACTTTATCGAACTTTATCAATACAAGGATCAGCGAAAATTAGCGTTTCATTGTTAAGAATAAAATAAAAGATACTAATAAAGTAACGATTAAATGAGAAACATAAATGTTTTAAATTAGTGTGTTTAGTTTTAAAAATGTAGAAAAATGTATACGTATCTGGATTATTTTGTTAGAGGAAGCGAGAAACTAATACTACTTTCGTAACAAAACAATGTCTTCGAGCACTCACGTTTCTACTGTATGTAAATAATTCGATACCGCTCTCAGTTATTCGGAAGTCCCGATATGAATTATTGCAGGTGATGCATTAATTTCCTTTTGCGAATAATTAACAATCTACCGGACAACGAAACCCTAGCGCATTTACTACGCTTTTGCAATGGTCAGTCTTTCCGCTTCCTTCTCACTTGCCCTCTCACCTCTATCTCGCTCTCGCGCGCGTTATTCCAACCAGTCTACTCGACATCTGCAATATTAATCATGACTTACACACGGGGGCACCAAAACTGGGGGCATTCTCCATTTACATTATTGAACGACTCTACGAATAACTTCCACTTCCATAGGCTCTCCGGTTTTTAGAATAAACATTAGCGGCAAAATTCTTCTATCCTGCAATAAGTATTAATTCTAAATATTTTCACAAAAGTACCGTACCGTGCTTTCCATATCGAAAGCCGGTGATGGATGCTATAGGTAAATTGATAATAGGAGGAGAGTTTTGAATATAATGTAATAATGTGTGCATTAGGCGACTACTTTGGCGTCGATCACGTCTACTACATTAACAACGGTAGTAGACCTATTCTGTGTATGGGGTAGTTTGTCTGACAATTCGATTATGCGTTATTACAAGCCTGAGTGGCAAGTAATGGTATACTCGGATCACAAAGGTATATGACTTTGTTATGAAAATAATTATGAAAAAGAGCGAGATACTTGAAATTATATAAAATAACGAAATTAAGCTTACGAAGAACATAACTGAATGACAAACAATTCTTTGAAATTAAACTAAATAGAAAATTTTTGTATAAATGGAAAAATAAATAATTTTAATACGAAAAAAAAAACAAACGTTACGCACTGGCGTATTGCTGGGCGAACAAGGAAGCGTAAATCTGTCCCGGGCTTCGGGCATCTCTACAATTGGAAGACACAGAACTGAGGGCACCGACTCCGTGGTGCGTGTTATCGTCGTCATCGCTGCTGGATTGCGCATTACGACCGAATCCACGTCGTTCCCTCCACTCCAGGGATTGTTGACGACGCAGTCCGCGGCTCTCGTTCGAGTGCCCGCGATCCGAACTATCTGTCCCGTCCATTACTCAAACATCTGAAATAATAGGAGAAACTCGTGTAATTACTACCGAAACAACATTTTCTATATCACCCGCCGGTCAACAACAGGAACTTCGTAAATATCCAATAACAATGGAGTACAACCATCCCGTGAGAAATTTTTTGAGCAAAGCTCCTTACCCAGACGTAAATTGTTAGTCTCTTAAACTTCCCTGGTCAACGCCAGGAGCATTTTCTTTCGACGAAAACTACTTCATACGTAAGGAGATTAGGAGTTGTTATTGCGTCGAGTATAGCAAAAATGAAAGTTTCAGCGGAAGTCACGACCCTCGTTTAACGTTTTATCTTCCTTCTTGGTTGGGTTGGGCGCAAAATGATAAAAAGCCGTCCATTATAGCGAAATCAGGTTCCACGAGAGTGGATACATATAAACTCGTGTATTAAACTATTTGGCGTAAAACTCTAGCGAGTATTTTGATATATCTACCAGTTTCAAGTATCGAAGGATGTAAAAAATATCCTAAATTTTTATATGATTTTCAGCTTGGCGAAGAATCAACGTAGAGCGATGGAATCAAACATGAGCGTGTCCTGTTGAATGAAACGGATGTCTCTACTTCTTGGATGTTTCCATTTAATCCAGTTCGTCTACTCGACTAAATATGAGACATGAACGATAATAATTCATGAACTCTCTTGCAACAAATCATAGAAAAGATCCAAGACCGATGATACGTCATCTTTACCACGAGCTACCCTAGCTGGTTCATATTTGACGGCGGAAGTGCTTCGAGCTTAGGGGCTGTCGTCCTCTCGCTGCAGTTTCCGCAACCTCTGTAGGGTCATTAGCAAACCATTCATTATGCAACTGTAGAGCCGTATTACGTCAATATGAGGTTGACAGTCTGTTGACCCAATCGATAACAATGCGTTGTGTTTACCACTCGGATAATCAACGACCGCGAATTCTGCCGTCTTCTCCCCGGGGACCGTGCAAGAGTTACAACTGCTCCGATCACAATCATGATATTCGCGTGAGAAGGAGTAGGACCAATTCTGCATTGTTTCGGAAGTTCGGTAACAAAACATTGCCTTCCTTCAACTCCACCGGAAATTGCAAAGCGAAGAAAAATTGTGAAACTCTTGTTCTGGAGTAACTAAAACCTATTAACGTATCAACATTTACCCCATTACCGAACAACTGTTTGCTTGACGTTTGCATTAAACTTTCCCGAATGGCTATTAAATTTTCATATTAATTGCGACAACACGTGACTCCATCATCTGGTTTCGAAAACAGCCTATTTCTCCCATAAAAACCAAAGTTACCATCGAGCTCCATCGGCAATAAACCATCCTGCGATGAGACTAAGTATTTCTTCTTTGCCGACAATATTGATGAAATCCATCTCCTGCAGTATCGACGATACGGGTTGCAAGGATAGTCATTTTGTTACACTACGAGGACAATATTAATAAAAAAAAGCCTATTTCTAGTTACGAATAAACGATCAAATTATATAAATGAAAATTAAAAGATTAATTCACCTCTTCATTCGTAGCAGCTTGTCTGTGATATTCACAAATCCAGTAGTATTTGATACAACAGTAAAAATATATCATCGAGGATTTAAATCTTCATATAATGAAAATGAAACTCACTTGTTATGAATAACGTGCCGTAACTGTGTTAACGCGCAGCCCTGTAACAGAATAACACGGAGGTTGAGCTACATAAAAATAGTCCATATTTCTAATTTATAATAACGTAGAAAACATCAGCACATTCGTTAATTCGTTTGTATGCCATTCGCAGCAGAATAAGCAAATTGTAAATTGACAAACTCCTGTAGTGCTTAGGGTGATATAAACACGTTTAACAGAAATAGAGAACGTGAATAGGAGATGCGGATACTATTATTTCTTAGAATAGAATCATTTCCGATGCTATTATCCCGAGTACACCTGCATTGCAGTCCAATAGACCACAATAGCGATGTTTGCACTAAACGAACGTACGCGTATAGGCGAGCTAATAGATTAGGGTACTTTCTCGACGTACGTACACTCGCGTGAAAAACGATTTCGGGTATAGAAAATAAAAATTCATTCTCACTGTTGCGTGTCTCCATGAAAAAGTCACGTATGAAAATAATAGAAAAACGTATTTCGCATTGACTTATTACAACCGTACATTTGCCGCAAGATGAAATTGATCTAACGCAAACGTATCTCAATGATGATCAAATGAGAATTCTACGTTTCCACATCGTACAATTTTATTACGCCGGAGTGGAAGAGTTATATACGATACAAGGTAGGCGGAGAGGTAAGATATCGATCAACATTTTCCTCGGGGTAAACTAAATTTTCCTTGCGTATCCCTTAAGAACTAGTTCCCCAAGGCACATGCTCTATCGAAATATTCGTCCGAGAAAGCTTGCGCAACTACGGTAATCGCGTTGCGAAAGCCAAAGTCATTTTTCCTGTAATTGCTACTGGAAAATTTATGCGCGATCAATTAGTTGTTTATGGGTATGAAAATATTTGTCGACGATATTAAAAGGAGGTACCTACAAGTGTGTCGGCGAACAAGATAGATGCGTGCTGCACACAAATACATCAATCGACCAGCATGCGCGCGCTTTTAAACGTTACGGCAAGGGTGAGTACATGCACGGAGATCCCTCGTCTCTGTAGCTTCTTCGGTTCACACTTCGTTAACGGCAACAACGTTTATAAGTCAGCCTGTAACTGTGCCAATAGAAAACCAATGGGTCGAGCGAGAAATTTAGACGAATTACAATGTTGATAATGGAAAATTAATCGTACTCGCGACACCGTACATTTTTCACGTTTGCCGCATAACCTCTAAATATATCGCATCATAATAATACACACGCATAAATACTTACTAATTTCGATACCATTGTGTAACGAAAATTTTGCAATTTCAATTTACGTGCTTTTCAGTAATTATCAGAATTTCTGTTTAAGAACGCTCGACATTCGAGTTTCGTTTCAATATTTTACTGAATTGTTAACGTAATGATTATGAACATCAGCAGTATCGTGTAGTATCATTCAAATGAGTATCCGTTATATAAGCTATGGTAAGCACGATTGCGCAATAATAGTTATAATGATAAATGTAGAAATACGGAAATTCGGCGAAATATGCAATTTCAATATCGCTCGAATTTTGTGTCTAATAAAAATGTAAATTAATATATCTCTGTAAACAACACTCTTTAATTGTACATCGAATTGTAAAAATATATACTTATACCTGCAACAGAGTACAAGAAAAAAAAAACAGAAAAGCTTACCTCGGTAATATGTGTTATTATTTAAGATGACAATGTCATATCTGAAGTTGACTGACTTCGATTCGAGATACACTTTATCGATACCCCTTTGTTGTCTCGTTTCATCTTGTCGGTGACCGATATCTTTTGAAAAAGAAATTCGAAAATTCACTAAACAACGTAATTGCTTTTTGATACAACCGGAAAAAGATGTTTTTTCGTCATAAATAAATACAGTTGATACATATTTTTCTAATATGTATGTGAACTTCTAATATGTATGTGAACGTTGTTTCACGAACAAAGTTCGTAGAAAAATGGTTCGAATGTCTTCACGTCACTCACTTCACATCATAACAACTCCGATAGAATTTATAAAACGAGATGTAATTTCTCTAACTACGTTACTCTTTAGTGACTAAGGTAGTTGAATAGCAAAGTTATCGAATTTATTTGTAAACGTGCTGACTAATGATCGCATTGCATTATTACTTGACCATTAATTGTAATTTAAATTGAACAACCCCTTACGAATATGCAATTGTGAGTAATAGAATGTAAACACTGGACAAGAGCTCTTGGTTAGCTACATGACACGATATCAACGAAAATTTTGGTATCCTCTCGTTCTAGTGGTAGCAACACATAACATTACGCAAGGAAAACTGTTGTTCGATTGATCCAGTTGTTAATTTTTCAACATGCACCATCACATATTTGACATTATCAACCGCGTACACAACGTCACACCGAAACTTATTGTGCTCCGTGACAGGTTTCACGATTGACATCACTTTACTGATTACCTGAATATTTATCCGTTCGTCAACGGAGCGACCGCGGTGAATCGCGAAAAGTAACTGGCGAGCTAGCCGACCCCGTTTGGAGCGAGTCTGCGCCCTAGCGACATTTCTGGTACACTGAATATAAAATATAGGTACACTGTGTACAGTCGTGTTCGTTTTGCTTACAACGTTTTACACAATAACATGTATATACGAATTTAATGGAAATTAATTTTTTTATATTTTAATTCTTAATTTTGTATTAACTGAGTCTGTACGATCATCAAATTTAGCAGTCTGCGATTGTTACTGTTTTTTACTTGTTTTTCTTTCCGCATGGTTACGACTTCATTTTTCCCGATATTGTAAATTTCATCTATTAACACTCTGTATTGGGAACAACCCTTAATTTGAATATAGTCTTCTATCTTTTTTTTTCAAATTTTTCACTTTTTAAAATGAGAAATGAAAGAATTTTAAGAATAATTAATGAGAAATATAATACTCTTTAAAAGATTATCAATTTTTGCATATTTCTAAGCTTTTGCATTGAGTTGCCCTCTCTTATACAGATTAAGAGGTTCGAATTAGTCTAATGATAACAAAATGGTTGATATCACCATTGCAAGATTCTTGACCGTTTGAATTTTTTATCAACAAATGGAAACGTTATTTTACATAGATCTGAATGGAAAGTTTTATCAGCTGATAGAGTTTGCAGATTTTCTCCTTACGCTGCCTTACGTCAATTTATTTTTGATTTCGGTATGTAGTGTTCACGTGAAGAGAGAAGTGTAACAACAGTAGATCTTTGAGCCGATAAAGTTGCATCCCATTATACCTACTATCGGTAAGACATCTTTCGATCATTAATTCATTACACAACGAAAATTTTTATACTATTAGTTATCAGAGAAAAAATTATAATGTATTAAATGTGATATATAAATTAAATAGTTAAACAAACCGTGGATGCTGTTCTAGATGTTTAAACCGTAATGCGTACTGTACACCTAAAATCGGGAGACTTCGTGGTAAATCGTTAGTTCTCGGCTTTGGATGGTTGTGTGTTTCAAAGTTAAAGCGACGTACCCCCACTCTATGTGCAGCAAAACACGTGCGTTCCCTCAGCGTGTTTTGACGGACAGTCTTAATGCTTTCGAACTCAGGTGAATACAGACGTTTTGTGTTATTTTTAAACAATCATCTTTTATAATCATATTTTATTTACGAAATTGATTTATTTAAACAAAAACATTTTTACCGTCATAGAATTCATTTATTGTAAAATTCATTATTCGAGTAATGAACACATGACAAGTGGTTGTGTACAATCCACTTGTGTGACAAAGTGGATTTCGTAATAACGCTAAAGAAGTAGTACATGTGATCTTAGTATTATATTATAATACACAATTTTATTGGTTGTTACTACCAGGTACATTATTAAATTTTGTTTATAAGAAAAAAATGATCAGAAGCGTTCAGAAGGTAACATATTATTATATTTGTTAAAGACATTACAATTCAAGATGTCGACTCCCTCAACGTCAAGGGATTCCTCTCCAGTCAGTGGAATATTCAACGAACAACTGGATTGCACAAGTGCAATGAGGGAGATGACTATTGATGGAAATTTTCCAGCTGCCACAGACATGTCGACTCTTTCGACGTCAAGTGATTCCTCTTCAGTCTATGAAATATGCAACAAAGAATCAAATTGGACAAGTGTAATAAGGAACATGACGCTTTACGAAAATTTTCCATCCGCCACAGACATAGAATTACTAATAGGAAATTTGAACTCTCTTGACAAACAAATTCTCTATGCATCTGTTCGAGTGTGCAAAAGAATATTAGCTAGGCACTTAGCCAAGCCATTATGCATGCGATGCTTGAATGATTACCATAGGTATGAAATTTTAAGTGTAGTATCAATTGATTTTTTCTCATATTTTTTTATTTATTGCAGTCCGACTCATCAAAATGATGCTTCTTCTGATTGTTGCAATGACGGTTCTCCTTTACCTTTGCCAATTCTTGATACGATTCTACAAAACATAAATAAATTGTTGAGCAAAGAATTTAACGATGTTTCACGTAAGGATGAAACGGCTAAAAGAATTCAAACACAATTGAAACTTTGATACGAGTAATTTTTTTTTCATTTCAGATGAAACATATGACATTCTTTTACATCTAGTCCATAGAAGTGACAGAGAAATTCAGATGACTATATTACCAAATTTAATTCCTCTATTAGAAACTAAGGATGAGAAAAAACTTAGATATTCTCTGGTACTGATTAAAAACATCGTAACAGATAGAGACACTAAAATCAATGAATTAATCACTGCATCACAATTGAAGCATTTCTTTCCCTTGTTAGAACATGTTAAAAAGCAGATAAGGATGCAGGCTGCCTTGATCATAAAAAGTATTTTAAAAGACAATATGTATAAATTTCGATGCTTATTTAACACTGCCAAACTCTCTACATTAACAAGAATTCTGCAAATCGTAAGTGTATAATCCTAAAATAAATGTGAATTGGTAAATAATACTTTGTTTTTCAGAGTTCTATTGACTCGCCTTGTAGAAAACACACGTTTCGTTATTGGCCTGCAATTGAACTAGCAACCACAACCATGGATGAAATATTAACAGGCCTGGAATCTTCCAATGACATTGTGATCTCACAATCTGTTCAAGCATGTTGGATAGCACTAATTCAGTATGAAAGCTGTGCTCTAACTGTTTCATGTTCAATGGATAGACAAGTACACAAGTAAGAAATGCAACACTCAATTTTAATCAGTTTTCTTTCATTTAATTTTATTCATTGCAGTCACAGTGAAGAATGTGGAGCTGCGTTAAAATTAGCTAAGGACAAATTAGGAACAGAGAGTAGCCTTGCTAAATTTTTAGTATTGCTTGAATCTCGTAAAATAAATATGATTGAAGAGATTTTGTATATATTGGGAATCATTGTCAAATACAATTATATTGCTGCAAAAGATCTCATGATGGAAATGGGAATAGGTCCCATCTTATCGAATCTTGTTTGTCCCAATATACCAGTATGTATAATTTGTTCAAGTAAATATTAGTCTTCTAAACTTTATCTTATAATTAACAATTTTCTTGCAGGTTGAATTTAGTCGCAATATGTTATTATTTTTCAAGAATATGTTCTATAACCCAAGCCCAAAAATACCACTGGAAATTATTAGAGACGTATTTTCAATTCTTGAAGACTTGATCCTCCACCATGCTTGCAGAGAAGACATTTTCAGTAAGAACTTAGAAAACAAGTAATGATTTTAATATTTTAAATGCATATTAACATGAAATTATTCAATTCTTAACAGCTCTAATTTGCGAAACCATGTGTACTATAATCAAGTTCTATCATTATTGTCATCAAGAAAAAGATCCCAAACTGGCAAAGTACATGGCATTTAAAATTATGCCACATTCTCCCTTATTTTTTGCCAGGAATAAAAAAGCTACAGGTAAAAAAATTAAAAATCGGTAATTGATGAGAAATTGAAAAGTATTCTAACAAAAAATTCTCTTTTTCACAACAGAAATCGTTATCGAAATATTGGAAGTACTTATCGATGAAAACAAAAATGTGATGGATATTATTAGAATATACGAGGGAATTGTGGGGCCAGTATTAATGAGGCGATTTTATGCACGTGAACGTAGAAAATAAATATCAACAATATTGCCCACAGATGTGAAATAAGAGTTATACAACAATGAGATACAGTACATAACATAAGAATAGGTTTAATTCTACTGTTTAATTCTCATATTATTGTAAATAATTAATTTTTACTACCTGTAAATAAGAATTTATAGTATGTACGAAAAAATATAGAAGACGTAAAAAAAATATATAGAATATGTATGTAAGATACTCACCGATGGAAGAGTACTTTTTCTACCGCGCTTTCTAAAAAAATTTGTTCGTAATTCTTTCGCCATGACAAATAAATCTTATGACAAGCATTAACGGATTTGGGTCATATTGCATAGGTTAGATATTAACTAACATAACCATAACAACCAATGCACGTGTCGAACTACGTTTCGAACGCCGAAGTTTGACGGTTTGCCCCGAGAGTCTCCAATTTCGGGTCTTTTTTTAAAATAATTATTAAAGCTGAAATACTTAAAATGACAATGCCCTCGCAAATAAAACATTTATCTCACGAAAATTTCTATCACTGCCACACATTATGAAAATTTTTTATTTTATTAATCAAATTTTGACGGTAAAGAAGGAAATTTGTATTTCTTTTCCGCATAATGTTATTTCAAGAGCACCGCCGGATGGCGTCACTAGCGCGCTCAAGTGCTTTCTGCAAATAAAATAAAAACATGGTGCGGGGTCACGACCACGACTGTCAAATACCTCTCACACGAGATGACGTGTTGTATTTACCCGGAAACTCATTCTTACAAAAATGGTTTCTTATAATTCATCGTTTTATCACGGTATCCGACAAAAACCCAGCGGCGAGTATTTATTTGCGGAGTCGCGGTTCTTTAACCTTTCAAAAACGGCGACATCTGCGACACGATAAATGTATTATACACCCCTTTAGTCTATTTAGGTGAACATTTGTATTTCTTTTAAATTTATAGTGACAAATGATTAACAATTCGGTGTAATTATTTTTCAGACACTTTTGGAGTTACTTTATGATTTTAATACTAATTGTTTTAATATTAACTGTTCCCTATCAAGCTGCTTTCGACATGTACAGAGAAACTTGGGGTTGGACTAAGACAAAAAATGTACTTCTGTTTTTCTGTATCGCAGATGTTGTAGTTAACTTCACAACTGGGTAAGATTCAAGAGTCGATTATAATTTTGGCAATTTAAAATAATCCAAATGTTATCACTCATCAGATATTTTGACGAAGAACAAAGAATAGTCGAGATGCATTTGAAAAAAATAGCTCATAGGTATATTTTTCATGGAACTTTTATTTTCGATGCATTAGGATCCTTCTGTACAGACTTATGTTTCATTACAAATTGGAATGTATGGATAGTGGCACGCGAAGTAACATCTTTAATATGCATTTTGCGTATGTTCTCTCTCAAGAAGTATATGAAATATATAGCCAATGTATCTCCATTACCGCAAGCTGTTTATAAATTTGGCTGCATTGTATTTTGGATCTCAATTCTAATACATTTACTGTCTTGTTTAACTTGGATGTCTCCAGTTATATCGGTATCGTTAAAACTACCTCAGCGACCTAAGAACGAATCGTGGGTTCACGAAGCAAAGCTGTGGAAAGAAGAATATTGGGAAGACAGATATATAAGATGTTTTTTGCGAGTAGTCGCTTTATTTCTGAGATCTGGTTACCTGCACAGCCAACCAAGAACGCCAGAAGATTTGAATTTCGTTGTGATTTGCCAAGTAGTGGGTACCCTATCTACGTGGCTCCTAATCGCACGTTTCATGCAGTATTTCAAGGGTCATAACAGCGCCAAATTGAGATACCAATCGACCATTGCCCAACTTAGTCAATATATGAGACACAAACATCTACCTTACCCAACTCAAAATAGAATCATTGCTTATTACAAATTCAAATACCAATATAATTATTTTGTAGAGAGGGAAATTTTGCTAACTCTATCTTTACAATTACGTCAAGAGATCAGCATGTATTCCTGCCGTAAATTAGTGGAAAATGTCACGTTTTTGAACAACTTGCCAGTATCCATTCTGAGTCGAATAGTAGCTCTGTTAAAATCCGAAATATATCTGACAAATGATGTTATCGTCCGTGCGAGGCAGATAGGAGACGATATGTATTTTATAGCGAGCGGAACTGTAGCTGTTTACACTTCAACAGTAAAAGAAGTTTGTCATCTGGAAGATGGTGCTCATTTCGGCGAGATTGCACTAGTTATGCCAAACGCGAAGAGAATAGCCAGTGTAGTTGCCGTCGAGATTTGCGAGATTTACAAATTGAGTCGAAATAACTTTGTCCGGACTATACACCCATATCCGATGCTCTGGGATCGAATCAAGAACATCGCGTTAGAGAGACACGAGAAGACCATGATTCTTTCGGCGCAGTAAACAGTTACGATCGAACAGTCGGCATAATATTCTAAATAGTTTGAGCGAAATAGGTCGATTGTGAAAAAATTTTATCCGAGTGTATTCATAAATGATTAATCAAAAATTTGATTTTTGTAGAAAATTGGTCGGTATCGTCTCACTCGATTGGACGAAAAACCGAGCGTCATAGCGAAATTACGGAGATTGGCGAGGCGGGATAATGCACGCAAACCGTAGGCCTGTTGGCGGTGCCAGAGCGCACAAAGTGCCGCCCATTTGACAAGACAATGGTTCGTGCGCGCATCGACGCATGGGCAGAAAGCCGCGTTCGGGCACGGGGATCCGGGACCTCCTGCCCCGATGACAATGAGAAGCGTTTAAGAGGGCTGGCCATTGTAGTTGGACGGCGATGCGCCTGTCTGGTGGAAGCGCTATCGCTCGCGTAATAGCGTATCCCTACTACCTCCGCGGCAAAGAGAGTGGCGGGGGTGTAGGAGGTGAGAGAGGAGAGAGGG
>NCVS01000579.1:341777-352653 GCA_003055095.1 Goniozus legneri
TCGGTGTGTGTGTACGTATATAGGCGCAAACCTGCAAATCCCGCCGCTACGGCGATACTTATTGACATTGGCTTCCGTTCGCCATTGACTATATGCACGAATCTTAACCGCCCAAACCTCGTTCACTTCCGAGTCCCTTTTATCAATTTTTCAACTTCGCCACTTGGAAACTCATTTTTCACTGTCCTACCATAGAAGTTTATAATCCCTTTCGAAATATCTCGTTTCATCTCTCCTTTTGCCTACTGAATGAGTAATTCTATGTTTCAGTCGAAATACGCGGGATTTTTCGCGTATTTAGCTCTGAATTCGTTTTCATACTCGCGTATAGTTTTAATAGTCATCGTTTAGCGTTCAACGAGAAACCGAAACTGTATTATCGCGCCATTACAGTACATTGAACTCGATTGTTCGCGGTAACTTAACCGTCGCCATTGAGCGATGAGTAGCGGAAAAATTGCCGGGGTCAAGCTAATGAATAACTTCTCGTATCGTTGGATGTTCTTTTTATGAATATATTCATGAAAATAATTAATTTTTATCACGGAGACATACTGTTCGATGATAACCAGAAAAGTAATGTTACGCTGAAAAAAAAAAAATCAAAGTAACTGTTCTATTTAGCCGATGCCGTATCGTTATTTTAAATAACCAATGTTTTTTTTTTTACTGCAGTCTCGAAATCGTTGTGACTTATGAGAAAATCTTGGATTCAATGGAACTTTGATTACCAATTCGGTAAACTAATTTCAACACGGAGCGTAGTAAAATAGTTTCCGTTTGTCGCTCTTCTCTGCAAAGCTTTGCGTATCTAACGACCCTTCGTGAAGCAGCTGATCTGCATAATTCGACATCGGCTCCGCCTTTTGCACCAGATATCCCTGAAGTTAACGAGGAGACCTGCGAGCTGCGGGGGTTGTTTTCGCAACTCACCGTCTGCTCCTGTTATGCCTCGACATTCGATTATCTCTGCACTGTTGAGGCATTCATTGCAGCCTCGTTGATAAACAAAAGTTGCGACGGTAGCATGATTCGCATCGGAGGGACCCGTAAGATGACTGTTTGAAATTTTCGAGTAAGCAATAACGCATTAGCGAGACTAATTCGACACATATTGAGCGTTCTTTCGCGATTCTTCTCGTACGCGCGAATATCGAAAATTATTAAATTCGAGTCATTGTGCGAACTTTGCGAATCGACATGAATTTTCTTATATACAATTACGCTGTAAATGGTTGATATTCATTCAGGCGAAGACTATAGAGAAAAGCATTGAAAATAGCGTATTCGGTAAATTCATAAGCCTCGGGACCCTTCTTTTCACCCTTTGATGCCAGCCAAAGACGTGAATTGAATTCGAAAATTAACATGATGGTATATTTACGCTCTTTAGAAACTATGACTTGCAGGTACGGATATGCTTCTCGAAATTCGTTCGTTACAAATGAAGGAAGTTTTGAAGGATACTTGTTACGCTCGTTATTGATTTTATCGAATAAGTTCCCGTTTCTGTATACCTTTCGAGAAACTTTCCACAATAATCAGAGAGAGAGATGCTATTTGCACTGCATCTATAAAATATATATCCACTAATTTGTACAATTTCCTGTTTTCGCGATAGCGCGCACTTACGAAATGTCATATCCCTGTCGGTTTCAGCAAATCCAGAGATATTAAACGTAATCCGCGTCGATTATCGCCCCAGCGCGGTTCGAATTTCCGATGTAACGAAAAATTTGGACACTCGCGCGGTTGTGCAACTCGGAGGCAATTTGCACGCGCGATATCGGTAAGAGTCGCTGATTGCGATCCGTACGGAATACAAATATAATTAATAAATTGTGTTACGGGTGGTGGGATTAAAGAGTGCGTCTTACAAGACCGGTTCTGCAACTCGCGGATCGTACATTCCCCGCAGACTTATGCGACTCCGTGAAAGTTGTATACACGTATACGCGTGCGCTACACAACGCTTGCCTCTTTCCCTCTTTCCCTCTATTCCTACCACCGTTTTTATAATATCGCGAGCTTTACGAGCGGATTTCCAACGTGCCTCATCCGCGAGCACGGATGACCCCCGCTGTTGGGGGGGGAGGGGCGAATAGTGTTAAAGCCGGGACACAAAAGTGTCCGCGAGTGTGGGACCACCCGGCGCGCCAGGCATCCGAATTAATTATTTCGCTTTAATTTTAATACACGCTCCTACAGCCTCTGATTTAGGTGTTCACCGCGCGGAGCTATCAATTCTATCGAACAAGCGCGATCGCATTGTCGTATTTCCCCGAGACAAAAGACTGACGGTGATTCACTAATCACGAGATAATGCTAATATTATGCCGAGGACTACAATGTTCCGCGATCGGGCCGAATGTAAATCATCCAATGGATGCATCGTTGGCACGCGATTCTCCCGTCCTTGAATGCTCGAGACGAAATTTTCATTCTCCATTAATTCTTCGATTTCTTATCCGATAAAATTTGAGATAATTAACGGAGCATCGATACTCGTTACTTGCGTACATTATTCATACTGTTTTGAGTTTATCGTTTTACCGAGTTTTAGAGTTCCGAATTTTGAGTTTGAGAGAATGCATATAATGCTCGATCGTTAATTCCACAATGAATTTCCTTTCTTTTATCTACGCGAAGAATAAGGAAGAGAGGTAAAACGATCATATGATTTCCCTATTGAAGTTAATGCGATTGAAGTTGAAGGAAGAAAAAAAGAGGCTTTTATATCGATTCCTCATAATTGGAAGCTTATGTTAGTCGCGAAAAAAGCTTCCGCTTCCGTATTCGTGGGTGACGGCTGGGGCGTGAATTCTTGGGTATTTAAGTGTCCGCGGTGCTCGACTACGCGGCCGCTGCTTTTCTTTGCCGGCGGTAATGATCTCTTTGTTCGAGAAAGGCGCGGAACGCGAATACGCGACTTTAAGCGGAGGCGTCCATTCAGGTAACGACAACGACGTTCGCGCCCTGAATATATTGCCCCGATTGCGAGGGGAAGATAACTGCGAGCGAGCGATAGAGAGAGAAAGAGACAAGGAGAGGGAGAGAAGGAGAGAAAGAGAAGAAGGAAGAGTGAGGCCCGTCTTCTTCCTCGTCGTCACCGTCGCCGTCGATTCTCGACTCGAGAAATTCCTTTTTCTCGAGAAAAGGAGCTTAAACAGCAGAGAGAGAGTCGCGAGTCGTGAGTCGTCGCGAGGGGGTGAAAGATTGAGGCAATGAGAATCGCGTCCACATTCAGCGGGAACGTCATAACGCGATTGAATGCGAGTGGCTGCTGGATGGGAGGAGAAAATAGACCTCGATGATAATTCGTCTTTTCGTGTCAAGTTGCTCGAGACACAAAAGACAATACGCTGATATCATTTTTACTCGTAATTGCACGCAGCGCCGTGAAAAATTGCGATAAAGAGCTTTTCCACGGCGTTTTTGTCGTACGGTGCTTTGTCCTCTTCGGAATAACGGAACTGGAATACTGCCTCGTGATTGCGCCTACGGATAATTAAGTTTCTTTTTTTTTTTTTTTTTTTTTACGAGCGAGCATTAAAAGCTCGCAAACGAGAGCAACGGTTGCGGTTCATCCGGCGTTGTCAATATCGCGTCATATATATTCCCACGAAAAAAAATCTTCCTCCCCGACACCTTCGCGCTCTTTAATCCGCTTTTTTATATGCAGAAACGGCTTTTTGCGTTAGCCGTACGGCGAGGAGCATTAAAAAGTTAATAGACGCAGAAGATTCCTGGTATGTGTACTCCGCGAAAAGTAAATAAACGTCCTATAAAGTGGCTCTATTAATAGTATTTCCTAGCTTATAAGCCGCTGTTTTCTTTTCCAGAACCAGATACCGTCCCGCGAAATTATCATCGATGCCTCCTCGTACGCTAACTTCCGATGCGATTAGAAGCATTGAGATCCAGGACTGGATAAGGACTTGACGTAAAAACATGAATATATACCAATTATCACTCGTCGAGCCTTCTTCGTACCGGATATCTGGAATTCGCAAAACGAGAATCGCACTCGCGAATGCATAATCGGGCGAAACTATTCCATTCAGGCATCCTCTATATTGTTGAGAAAAAATACCGAAAATAACCGTAGTACGAGATAACAGTATTTGAAAATAACGCGAGACGAAACGGGTTTTGAATTGTCAAGAAAAACACACTACCTAAAAAGTATTTGGCATGAAACCACCGAAAATCCAAATTTAGGATAAGAAATCAATTTTCGTAACGACAATTAGCAAAATTCGCTATGAAAAATCAGCGAGGAATCTGGAGAACTCGAGGTGAGTAGGAGATTCCGAGCGCGGCGTGTAGAGGGAGCTAAAAGAACGAACGGAGTCTCTCGGCATCGCGGATAAGAATCATCGGCACTGCGAGAGGTCCGGCTGGTAGTGCCAGCGGTGTCCAGCGCCGGTCCATTCGATTCCGGCGAGCGCGCGGGCAGGTAGAGGGCCCAGCCGGCCGGTGAGCCTGGCCGAGCAAGCATTGCGAGCCGGGCAGAGCAAGCCTGCCCGGCCGGTCGGTCGGTCGGTCGGTCGGTCGGTTGGGGTCGCTGACTCGAACGGTCGCCGATCCGTCAGTCGATTACTCCGGGGATCTTACGTGAACATGGAAACAGGTTCTTGGAATCCGGTTCTCGATTCTACATACGACTCTAATCAACGCGGCTAGATTGCTGCATCGTATACAGGCCCGGCTCGCGCGAGCTCGCCGGAGCTCTGTGTTCGAGCCCAATGGCGTTTACTCGCTTCGGGATTCTTTTTTTCTTCTCTCTCCTTTTTTTTATTATTATTATTATTCCTTCCATTTTTTTCCTTTCTGATATTCTTTCTCCCCTTTTTAATCGTTTGCATTCCACGCGTCACATTGATTTTATACCGAGAGATCGGGAACGAGCGGAACAATAAGATCGGCATTCCTTTGTTGGCGCGGTACGATAACTCGAGAAGATTTTCAGCTACCGGGGAGAGTATTGTAATTTTCAGCGCTGAGAGATCGACCCTAAAGAGGCTCTTTACGATCGTAAAAATTTTACGATAACGATACGTTATACGATCGCTTATAGACGAAGCGCGTAC
Organism: Goniozus legneri; assembly: GCA_003055095.1. Classification (NCBI taxonomy): domain Eukaryota; kingdom Metazoa; phylum Arthropoda; class Insecta; order Hymenoptera; family Bethylidae; genus Goniozus; species Goniozus legneri. Next base: position 346,871 of record NCVS01000579.1, read on the forward strand.
GATTTTAAATGGCGAATTTTCGAACCGATTTTAATAAACGTACGCACTTAATTAACAAACGCTGTGTATTGTTGAGATGGTCGACGAGCCGCAATTATTTTCTGAAATAACGATCGACCTATTGGTGTCAATGAGATGCGCATGACCGCCGTCACGATCCAAGGTCGTCCACCTGCTGTCTTATCTCTACTAAAAGATCTAACGTTGCGGCTGGTCCACGCCCATGAGACTACACTCGATTGCACGCGTGATGCCGAGCGGCGTGTCGGTCTCGATACACTCTTTATTGCATCCTCGCGAGATAGCGCCGAGAATGCGACAATTATACGTTCCTATATACATATACAAACGAGGAGCGTATTGAAAGGACAAATAAGCAAAAAACGGGCGGATAATTGACGCGACTGGTTATTCGATCGGAATGAAAATATAGATCGCAGACTAAAATACCGATCTACGAATATGGTAAGTCACGAAACGGATAGAAAGCGCGAGAGAGGATAGAACGAGAGGGAGAGAGGTAAAAGGGAGCGTAACGATCGCAAAACGTCTCATCGCCCGTGGCTTTTTGCAGGCCCAGTTTCGCGCGAGGATTCCTCTCCTTTTTCGTTACTAAGCAGGAAAAGCCGTCCAAATGATCTCACGCATTCTCTGCCGGTTGGCACGAAAGAAGCTGGCCTGCGCGATCACTGCGAACCTTACAAACGAATTTGGTATCAATTAAGTGCCAGCGAGATTTCTTAAATGCTCGTATATAGCTAAGAAACTTACATGGAGAATATATGACCTACCAAAGTTTCACGTTTCAAAACTCCGATGGTATCTTTCTATCTGTACTCAGAGAAATTTGACAGCTTGGTTCGGCTGTATCGAAAACGTATATAATTTTAGCCCCCACTTTTGAAATTTAGTTGAAAAATTAAAAAATCGAAAAAAAAAAAAAATTTTATTTATATTCAAGTTATCTGGCACGGTTTTCGGACTGCTGTTGTTGTTTAGAGGCCAATAAAATGCAATTAATTAAGGATATAAAAGTTCAAAAAATTATCTCGCAAGAGAGTCTCCATGAAACCCAGGTACTATATGTATAACCTCGAGAAATTTGAAACAAAAAGTTTGATATCGGCCGGGGTTATACATATAGTACCTGGGACCCATGGAGACTTGCGAGAAAATTTTCTGAAATCTTTGATCCTTTAATTAGTTGCACTCTATTGCGCCCTAGGCAACGAGAAAAATTCGAAGCTCCTGCTAAGTGATTTGAATAGGTATATTTTTTAATTTTTAATTTTTTTTATTGTGGGTAGGCAATTTTTAAAAGTTCCATTTTTCAAGAATGGGGGACTAAAATTGTACACATGTATCAAAAAATAAATCTCGGTCCAGTCGAATCGACTAATCTTCCAATCAATTTTAACTAAACCGTATCAGATTGGTTAATTTTACTATGTCATTGTGCATACAACAATAGTTATTTTAGAACTATTACATTTCTTATTACGTAATAGTTGGTAATTTCTTAAAGGCGGACTACCCACTTCTTTGGGTGCGAGGTACCTCAAATAATAAAGATATATGGAATTTAACGGGAATTCATCGAACGTATCCTCGCTACAGAGAGTTCTCAAAAAGCGATCTGCTCTCAAAATTTATGCAGTCTTGGTAGCGTAAACACGATAAATCGTATCAAAGGCGGAGCTGGCGTGTGCGTATACGCGCGTACCTAAATAAATTAAACAATAACAAACGTTAACGGTGCATCGCGCAGGACTCAATACACATGTTCACCCGAATCGGGAATACATCGAGTGGTATCCGCGCGTAAAAGTCAAAGAAGACGCGTGAGTGTATAAGAAGAACACGAGAAGGAGATGGAGGAGGAGGAAGAATCGATGACTACACTGAGAAAAATTTGACAGCTCGTTCCACCGGTGTATAGTCGAATCTCGATTCTCTGAGTAAACTCGAGCCAAATTGCACCAGTTGACGAAATTTATAGCATTCTCGAATATTCTGTTAATTCAATCTTCCTTACAATTTTGGAATATCAAAATTAAACATATAATATAGCATCTTATTATTATTTAACAAATAGAACCTTTTCAAATAAGAAGCATAGCGAATCGGACTATCGACTTCTCGAAGTATCTGGTAGGGGTAAGCTCGCCAGTTCGGTATCTTGACGGAACGAGCTTAGAGAAGGTGCCAAAAGGAGCAAGAATACTATATATCCATGCTGATGGGGGAGAGGGGGCGGGGGGAGGACGAACAGAGCTCGCGAGAGAGAAAGCGGGAAGAAAAATAATCGAGTCGGACGTACAGCATGCTGGCGAGACAAAGAGAGAAAAGCGAGAACGCAATAACTCCAAATCGGTGGGAAAAAAGGCACGAAGAGTGGATCGAAGATGTGAGGAGGCTCGTGCATCACCTGTGTCGGCCCACAAGTATCGCCGTTGGCGTGCCAATGTAGCGAGACGTGGCGAGGGGAGGAAGAAGAGGAGGAGGCGAGGGGAGGGAGAGAGAGAGGTTCGTAGGCCCCGGAGCAGCCACGTACGGAGGAGAGGGAAACATGACACGGGGACGGGAGGAGAGAACAGTGCCGCGTGTGCGACAAGTGAGACCCCAGGAGGCATCAGCGGACCAGCACATTCAAACGAGGCGCGCACGTATATACACCGAGTCGGACCGTGGACGATCAAGAAGGACAACCGATTCAGGAATACGTGTTCGGGTGGGGGGGTTGGACGAGGCGCGACGTATCAAGACAAAGAAACGAATACACGAGATGCACAGATAAATTCTTAATGACGTTCAATTAATTTAGCCTCTTCGATTTCTATTTTTAGTCCTTCTATGAAACACAATTCATTGAAATTTTTTCTATGGAATGATTTATTCGGCGTCGATGTCGAGTTATTGTTCGTCCAATTAATAAATCTCGAACCGATTATTATTAATTATGAAAATCGAGTATCGACGATTGAGAATTCGGTTTCAGATGAAATAGGAAACTTATGAACTTTCGAACGTCCAATCGATATACATCCGTTTCTTAATTAATATCTTTAATCAACTATTTAGCGCGAATGAATAATCTTCTACGACGCGACTTTTATTGGAATCGTCCGATGGCGGATATAATTATAGTTTATTAAAAAAGTTTTCCTCTACCGATGTATAAAAATGATCTCAAAAAAGAGCGAATATCGTGTCGTGCGCGTAAAATAAAAGAATTATGCTTATGGTAAATAAGGACGAGAAGAGGAGAGTGGAAGAAAGATGGAAAAGGAGGTATTCTCTCTCCTCCGAACAGAAGGAGACGAAAGGGATCTTCGAGAAGCAAGAGAGGAGCTGTTGCCCTGCGGCGCTCGTCCGACGGCATTCCTTCCGCCGAGCGACTCGTCTCTTCATTCTTCTTATCAAACTCTCTCGCTTTATTCTATAGGCCGACGCGCGGCCCACGGAGGTATACCTCTTCCGTTCCCGGTCACTCGAGTCCCAATTTTAACCTACGCGGGGACGCCTAAACACCCGACTTTGTCACCTGCCGCTTTGTTAGCTCTTGTCGAGAGTACCCCTTATATTATTTCTTCTCCTTCTTCTCCAATTTCGACTCCGAGTCGACTGCCACAAAGCTAACAGTTTTTCCCCATCTACGAGCATTTCATTTTAGGCAATTCGTTAGCTCGAGAGAGGAGAAAACTGTCACTGACGAATTCGTTCGGTTTTGTACCTCTTGCGATATTGTCCCACTCGAAATGGAAAGAGCAATCGAGAGAGAAAGCTATTGTCGATGAAATTACACGGAATTCTTTCGCGGAGAGATCACGAACGCAAGAAACTGTAATATCGCGTATCTAAGAGCGCGTGCATTTCGAGCGATTACGGAGAACTGCGGGAATAATTTATTGTAAACTGCGAAATACATAGTGACGTATATAATCGATAGCGAGTATAATCTACGTGCATTGGTCACAAGCGCTGAGGCCGCGCTGCAGTAGCTGCAGAGGCTCCCTCTTAGCCCCACAATCTGTCTTACATATTCATTATGGCTCGAGGGTGAGCAGGTATTATCTTAGATGGTTGGTTTGGAACAACGTATAACTTGTAATTTTCAGGGGGCTCCTTGCTTCGAAACGTAGCTCCCTCTCGCTCCCCCACCCTCCCCTCCTTGCCCCATCACCTCTCATTCTTCTTGCTCCAGCGGCANNNNCCGCCTCTCTCCCCCGTCGACTGGGAACCCCTCGCGACCTTCTTTTCACTAGTTTCGTCCAACCCTTCCGAGCTCGTCATCGCGCCCCCCAACAGTCATTCTCCTACACCTACCACCTACCAGACAGTCGAATTTATTCTTTTCTCCCCCACCACTTGGCTGCTGGCAACTCGTTACACGGCCAGACTACGAGCGCTAAATCCGAACAAACTCGACTCGGTCGCGATAATATCGCCTGCCGAATGTAATTGCCCCCCTCGTGTGTAGCGTAGCGGTCTACTTGTGCCATAAAGGTGTGAGTGACGATTGCGGATTTCTCGGAAGCCTATGCGGCGCCTTCTCAGGTAGACAATTGGTATTCGACTTGTACGTGAAAAGAGCTATCGCGGGCTCGCTTGAATCTTGCCGATAATTCGGATTTCTATTTTCTAGATATCCCCCGCGGCGCGCAATACGTTTCACTGTAAAAACCAATACCAAATATATATTATTTTTATTACGCTCGTCATTAAACATTGCTGATTGATTGAGATCGCTCGATTCGCCAAATATCAATATATGACATACGTAATAACGAATGTTTTTATTTTGTTACAAGTTATATTCGATAAAAATTTCGCAAACAAGAAGATCAAAATCGGATATTTATTTTCTATTCTTTCGCCAAATGATTTTTATTTCGTTGATACTTTACGACAAATTTTGCAAATTTGTGCTAATTGATTTATTTCAAGCTCGAAACTCGGGTAAAGGTCGGAACGAGTTTAAATATTTGGAAAAGTTAACCGATTGTTCCAATTGAGGGTATAGTGGTAGAGCAGCGAAGGGGAGATCGAAAAGGGGAATTGTAATGCGAATAACTGGGTAATTCGAGTGAGCGTAAAACAACGATAGGGAATGATGGGAAGGAAGCGAAATGTTTCGAGTCGATAACACGTGTAATGAATGAGCGAACACTTTTCAATAATCACGATAACGTTACTACCGATACAGATATTAGAAAGCAATCTCGATCGCTTCTGAGGCTGTACTTTTTCATTTTTCACAACGATTAATAGCCCAACTTTTTCATCGTATGGATTTCGCAATTTTTCATTAGCCTACAGCGGTGCATACTATGTTGCCAATTGCCTCTGCTCGCCATTGTAAAATAAAACGAGAGAGTCCAGTCTCGTCAACTGCTAAATGAGTCGTACATGAAATACCGCCGTTATTATATAATACAGCAAATTATATAACTCAATGCACCTGTAGGTTTTGATATGTCTCTCTGTTTTTCACCTTTTTTTTTTCTCTCAACACGGAAATTAACATTTTATTCCCGCTCGTATTCTTACGTAATTCGGCTCGAGTGACAAATTAATTACGCTGAGATATTTCGAATGCTCCGAATAGCGGAGAATAGAATTTTCGAGATTGCATCCCGGCGCGGTGCAACGAACAATCGATGAAGTTGCTGCATCGGGGTGTGGCACGCAGTACCCAGCGCCTTCTCGCTGTCCGTCGTACTTCGATCGTTTCTCCCTTGCAACCCTGCCTCCCGTCTCTGTTTCTCCGCACGGCTTCCGTC
>NCVS01000581.1:0-15748 GCA_003055095.1 Goniozus legneri
CACAATTCAGCACAATTTCAATATTTTTAGATATTTAAAATTGCTAGGCTAACTTCATAGACATACTAGAATCCCTCTCTTCGATACCTATCTACACCCCTTTCGTGGAATAAAGTTCATAGACGCGTCGATAGAAGAGACTTCGACGTAAAATTTAATCGCGAGTACATTTAATTAGAGGTAATAACACTCTCTTATCGAAAAAAAGTCTCTGGGCTTCCCGCAGGGAGGAAACATATTTTTTTATCGCATCTGCATGTAAATACGGTCCCATCATCTGACGTAATATGCAAATCCGTGAGAAAAATAACAACGAAATTTGCATCGGAGATTCGAGGGCGACGAAAATTCGTTTACGAACCGCGCCGATCAAAATATTGACTCTGCCAATTAAGGTCGTAGTTTAGACACTATCTATCGCTTAGACAGTGTGCAGTGAGAAAATTTGTTCAATTTATTCGCACACGTTCAATCAAATATTTGTTTTTGAAAATTTCACATTCTGAGCATTATATCTTTATTCTAACAAAACAAAATGTTTTTTTTTTCATTTTTAAATAAATATTGAGTGGCTTCAAATTTTTATTTTCAGTACGAAATTCAACTCGGATAGTTCAACTTTGAAAATTTCGGAAAATTCAGGACGAAAAATCGAATTATTTTTTCAAGCTCTCAAAGAAAACTTCACGTTTGGTTGAATGGCGATAATTGGCGAGCTCAACGACGTCGTCAAGCTAGCATTGTATCATCCACTCCATTACACTGCTAATTCCGGAAAGAGGCTCCTTTACGATCCTCGCGTTTCCCTAGAGTTTTCACGGAAATTGGTCGCTAATTTTCACTTCCGTTAACATCCGAGTAGGAGAGTTTACGAGGGGCCGTTTGAATGGCGAAAATTTTTCGCGGAGTTTTCCCGCGAGAGGAAAAAACGTTAATGAAATTTTCAGAGCTCACCCTGGCGACGGGACGGGGAAGGAGCCGACGCTCGTCGGCGAGTCCCTCGGCCAGCTCGTTCGCGTAAAGATTGTCGATCTTCCCGTCCTTCCAGTTCGAGGAGATCAGCTCGTCGCCCCTGACGATTGGCGCCATGCACGCGATCGCCTGAAAAATTACTGACTTTCACTACTCGCTGGAAAATTCAGGCAGCTTGCACTCCTTAAAAAAGTTGAGAGGTTTTTCAAACAACTCTTTGGCCAAAAATGATCCTTCAAAAATTTGAATCTTCCTCGATATGATCACCTGATTAATTCGATTCAATCATTTTTCATTCGAATAAAAATGACGAGTGTTCTCTTAATTTTAAATGGTATGTAAACAAAGTTTTATTACATTTAACAAAAATAAACATGAAATTTAACACAATTGTTTCCCAATATTAAAAAAGTTGAATTTAACTGGAGTCTGGAATTAAGTGATCATTGAATTTTATGGAATTTATTTCCGAACATTTTTGTACGTATTTCTGCTTGAGATTCAAAATTTTAACAGTATTTTCGCAGTATCATTAACTGTATTTCCAAATCGAATCGACTCAACGAGATTTCGATAAATCGAGGAAAACTTTGTGAGCCAGTCAGCCTTTCAGCTTCCTCGACGAGACAAACCCTTAACGAGTTACCCTCACAGTTTATAAATTCTTTAAAAAGAGGATTTCGCGGTAATTGTCTAAAACAAAGGCTAATGCGCGTTCGATATTCACAGAGGGGTAGAGAAAAAAAAGGAGAGAGAATAAATATTTCAAGGGTGAAAAATGACGAGGTCTCGAGCCGTTAATACCGTCGATCGATGCGAAATTAACGAGTGCAGCTCGTAAACTAATTAAGCTTGTGACGCAATCGAGACTTACGCAGATTAGTAGGATACTCGCGGCCATTCTGCTCCACCGGTTGCTCCTCGAGTACGACTGACCGAGTCCCATGGACCAGCGTCTCTTTATATATGAGAAAAATCCTACCGAGAACAATCAGGTGAGATCCCTTTTCATCGCATTAGCCAAATCCATTAACGCCATTCGATACCCTCGGATGTATCAATCGGGCCATTTTCCTATTGTGCAGTCATTTTTCCTCCGCTCGTCTCTTCCGCGGGCATGACGCGATGAAACGTCACCCCAACGGGCTCATCTCGCGATTGGATTCTGACTTGACTTTTATTTTAATAATAATATCGATAATAATTGGTTATTATTATTAATAATTGAGATTATTACTTTTCTCTTATTTTATAATTGGGATTATTATTAGTAATTAAGATTATTAACAATAATTTGTTATTATTATTATTATTATTATTAATTAGGATTATTAATAATAATCGATTATTATTATTAATATTGATCACTAGATATACAAACTAATTCAATTTGAATCATTTCCAGTTTTTTTAACACACATTTCATGCAAATATGTATCTTTTCTTCCCATTTAAAGTTAATAGTTTATAACTACATTTATTTACAATTTTTTCAAAGAAAATTTATATTGTTGTTTCAAATTGAAACGTTTTTGTGGAAATAGGTATGTAAAAGTGTCTGTGAACCTAATGTTAATAATATATTAATAATAATTGATTACTATTATTAATATTTTATCATTATTATATAATTATTATTTAATCTTTTTAATTATGAAAAATGAGTTAGAATGAAGAAAGAAAGGGAAAGAAAGGATAAAGCGAAAAGCCTCCGCTATTGGCCGATTTGCATGGAGAGAAAGAAAATTAAGGATAGAGTTTTTCCGGTTTTTCCGTCTCCTTGCCGCTTGAATTATGAATATCGCGTGGCTGGTGGAAATTACAGCGATCGGGGATCGCGATAGCTGTAGCGGATCGATCCGTCGAGGGAAATCGCTTATCCCGTATAACGCGAGTGGGTCACGCGCGCGCGTCTCTCCTTTAATTATTTCTTCATCCAGCGTTCTCGATCCTCGAGAATCCATCCTTTTCGACATTTCCTGCTCTCGCTCTCTCGTGAAGTCCTCACTTCCTCTTTCAGCGATCGCGTTAACCGACAAATTACGGTATGATGCTTCGCTTTTCACCCCCGTAGCGTCATGCCACGACGCGATTTCCGACGGGTGATAAATAGCGCACCACGACCCCGAGAAAGAGAAGGATCTGCCGTATTTTTTTTAATCTCTCTCGCCGTTTATATCTCGCATAATTAAACGAATTGCGCAACTTTACTTAAAATATAAATCATCATTTTTTCTACAGAGAATTGAATGTTAAACATTAAACTGTTAAACAATAATAAACAATTATTTTGTTAGACTCGAATGCTTTCATAAAACTGTCAAAATGCTATTCATGTAAAAAAAAAAAAAAAATTATTTGGGTTTATGCATTTTTTGCGAGAAAATTCTATTTTTTCTGTTATTTTACTACCGAATAGATAAGATAAATCGCAATCACGGCGAAGAAAATTAGTCGTAAAAAAGACGCCGCAGAAAGTTATAACGAGCTGTGTGGACGGAAGTTTGCAAAACGTTTCACAATGCGCATAATAATCGTCACAATTATCTTCGAAACTTGGCGTGAGAAAAAAATTAGCGTTGTGACGCGTGAACTTTTGAAGTTTGCAATGAAATTAAAATAGCGAAAAGGTTAAGAGTGACAAATTGTAAGAAGGAAAATGGATGCAACCATGCATTTACCTTTCTGAATTTTAAAACACGAAAGAGGGAATTTCATTCAAATTGTTTTATCATTACCACAGAAAAAAGTGATAAAAAATTCATATACTATTCATATTTTCTTCATTTGTCGCTTATTATTTATTCGTTTTTTTTCGTGTCTCTCTCCCTTTCTAGAGCCAGGCCGTGATAAATCCGTTCCCCTCCGGATTAATAGAAACTTTGAGCGAACTATCTCGCAAACAAGCTCTAATATCTCGTATTATTTCTCACCTCTGAAAATATTTTTCTACTCGTGTTATCGTCGAGCATGGAGGGGCGAAAATGGAGAACAAACTGCGCGCTCGATTAATTCATTTCGATTCGACGAGGACGCGAAACTCGTTGCGTCCGCAATCGGTCGCGATAAAATATCACACTCTCTCGCTCTTTCCCTCGCTTTCGTTCACTGATGCAATCTGATCTCGTGGATTTGTTCGAGTACACTGGAACTTTTAAAGAGCCGAGATGGAATTCAAATTTCTCGCGATATTGCTTCTTAGAATTTCCCCGTATGACGCCCCGCCTAACTAGTTGATATATCATTCCGCTGATACGTCAGCCGTGAAAAAAGTTTCGCTACGAGAGAAAACGTTAACGCAAATCGAAGAACGCGAAATTGCAATAACAGGGCGCGTTGAGGTAAAAGAAGCGGAACGCGTTTTCATATCGTCTTTTGCTTTGTATTTTCAACCTGTCAAACGAGAAAAATTCCACCATTTTTACCGGGACGAGCTAGGAGCATATTTCTGCGAATTTCATATTTAATCCCGTTACGTTATTCTACCTAATAGTCGGTGTTTGAAACAAATTTTTGTAAAACCGAGGGCGAGATGAAAAATTTTACATTCGACAGTCTGTTTTGCTCAATTCGAACGAATCATTTCTAGTCAAATTACATTTTTTTTATCTAAAAAAATGACGAGTGTTTCCTTAAGAATTCATCATAATGTTGAATGTTAGAGTGTTGAATGTTAGTACACAATCTCTCTTCACTTTTCATAAAACTAAACTTTCCTCGACTTATGTCTAGTTTAGATGTACAATCTATGCAAAAATTCAATAAAAGTTTAATTTTATAAAATGTGAAGATTTCGTACTAACATTCAACACCTTAACACACTAACATCCTAATATTCAACATTCCGATGCACAAAATTCGTATAACAAAAATTTTCTCAAATTTCAAAATTAAAACCGTATAAATTATGGCAATTCTTCAACATCCTTGACATTTAACACCCTAACATTCAACATTCTAATCAATAAAATTCGTAAAACAAAATTTTCTCAAATTTCAAAATTAAAAATCGTATCGATTATTGGGACTTTTGAACATCCTTAATTATTTTGAGTGTATTTTTTCGAGTAGATACTTAACGTGTATTATCTCTTGGCGAGTAAGTGCACGAAGCGAGAGAGAGAGGGAGAAAGAGCGAGAGAGAGAGAGAGAGAGACGTGGTGGGGCAGAGGGGGTGTGGTGTGTGTTCGCGATTCGAAGGATAACGGGGAGGGGTGAGGGGGCAGAGCGGCGACGCGTCGCACCCCGGCTCAGTACGTCTCATCGACTAACGCGTTCGGGGCAACCTCCACTCGCTCCTCTCTATATATTACGAGGAAGCGCGCCGACAATCCCAACACTCGACACGCGCTTTTTTCGACGTGCGTTTCACTCCGCTCCTGCACTCAGTAACCGTTCATTTTTGTTCCTTTACTCGCTCAAGGATGAAGACCACCACGTCGATCTTGATCCTCGCGATCTTCGCGATCGCTGCGTCTGCCTCGCCACTTCAGGTATTTTTTTTTTTTTAACTTCTTTCCTACTATTCTATCGAGAAATTTTATTCAGTGGAGTGAGTACTTCTGAATTTTATACTGCACTCAGAGAAATTCTTATTTACTGTCTCTCGGAAAATAAAAATTTGTTACTTATATTTATTTGAAAATATATAGAAAAAATAATAGAATAAAATTAGTATTTTTAAAAACAAATATTTAGTTGTTCGTTTGTAAATAAATATTACATTCAAATTCTTATTTCCAGTGTATTAAAATTCAAGTTTTGTAGGTTGAAATTTCTCTTAGTGTATTCTTGAATATACTTGTAATCTTCTCATTAAGTACACGCGGTACGTGTTTCCTGCAATAATACCGTATTTTCTCACAGTGTAACGGGAAAAAAGTTCGTAAGGGCTTGTCGAAAAATAACGAAAATCTTATCGCAAACTCGAAGGGAAATTAGCGACTCCTACTCGTCGAGTGAAAAGTTAAGAGCAACAGTTTCCCGTTCCTACTCGCGGTTTACGTGCATTCGAATCTCCTACGACGCGCACTGCATAGAAATTCAGGATTTGGAATCAAAGTTACGGAGCAATTGTCCGAGTTTTCAATTCGAACTTCGTGTGTCATTCCTGGAATCGTGCGTTCGTCTGAGATCGTTTCAGTGATCTGTGAGAGGATTTCTTGTAGCGAGAACAGATCGTTCGTTTGTATTTCCTCCAATGTTGAATCGAAATTTCATTCTCTTTCTCATATTTAGCATATTCGGTTACTATTCGAGAACAGCCATAAATTTTTCGTTAATTAAGAAGTTTCTACACAGCCATTGTAATTTGCCATTTTCGCGAACTGGAGAAGACTCGAAAATGTAAAATCACGAATTCGAATTGCATTAAAACATAAAATCTTCAAATTTATACTGTATTGCTGACAACATTCATTTAACGTACTTCAATCAAATGAAACTTTGTGTATTAGGATTTTTTTTTTTTTTTTAATTTTCAAACTGCTTTGTTACAAAATGTTAATAATTTTCCATACGCGAAGTTTGTACAACTTTGTTGGCTTCTCAGCTTTAAGATGAGCGTTGTTAAAAAAAAATTCTAAGAAACGAGAGATTCAAAAAATTGCACACTCGTCCTTGAAGAAAATTTAGGAAGCCGAGCAATTAAAAATTCAAGATCGTGAAGTTAATCGATTCGTTATCTAAACTATCGAGTAATTCCGGGTAAACAGACGTTGCGAAATTGTTCATTAATGAAAGTCTGCGCGAAAGCTCAGACGCGTCGATGTAAAAGAGTAAACACGAAAATTTTGTTCGTTTTATTCCGCTGTGTCTCACCGCGACCCTTCGGCCGTCAGGCTGATGCTCGCAATTTATAAAAATAACCGTTAGAGCGACGGTAAAAACCGAGTTTCGTTACTCGTAGAGGCGAATGAGCGAAAAATTCGATATTGGCGATGTGCGAGATTTAAAACGCAGTGTTCACTGGCTTCGACACGAAACGTGTACCGGAGTTTTTCGGAGAAGAAAATTTCTTGGCTAAATATTCGCTGAAAGTACACTCGGAGAAATTTCGAGTACAATTTACTAGTTTACTTCTTTTTTTATTCAAAAATAGTTCTATTCGAAAAAAAAAATTTGATTTTTATTGTATTTTTCATAGTAAATACGAATTGTAGTTCTGTTTGAATTCACTATGAAAATAGAAAATGTAACTATATTGCAGTTTACTGTTCAACGTGCATGAAATTTGCCAACAAATTTCTGCGAGTATATCAAAAAGCTGTACGAAATATTTAATCAATGTTGAAACTTATTCAGTTTCTATCTAAATCTATTCGAATTCACAATTCTTACACTGAGAAAAAATATCGAAACAATTAAATATGCATTCATATGCTACCAAGAAGATATTTTGGCAGTTCAATGTTGGAGTCTTTCAAAATAATTGTTAAATTCATTTTTACTCAAAAAGTTTTTAGTATAGATAGTATATGATTGAATATTTTGGTTCTCAGTGTACGAGTTTCTCCCAAGATTACAATAATTTATCATCCAAAAATTCTCATCCCAAAGCAAATTAGTATTAAATTAGTTTTTAGAACGATGAGATCAAAATCGGACCGAATCTTAGTTCTCAAACTAAATCATAATCTCCTTCTTCTAACTCTTTAACGTTCGGGGAGTAAATCCCGGTGTCTTATAAAATTTCGTTCGTGATCTTCCACTGCGGGGGACAGTCCCGAACTCCGTTAAAACGGGATTTATCATTTACGTTCTTTTACGCGCCTGGTATAAATGGATTTATCGTCGCGAAACTTCCCCAACGTATTTATCCACGAAACTTTGTATCGCTATTGCGGTTTTGAGAAAAGAAAGAGAAGCTAGAGGAGATCGCGCGTTAATCGGGCCGATAAATTTTTTCCATTCCACGCTCGAGAAGTTGTAAGTCAAGAAAAAAAAAAAATACATCGAAAAGTTCCGATAGAGAAATAAACTTTTCCTTTCGCTATCGACAGGTGCGAGAGTGCGCACCTCCCGATATCGCGATGTTTATTATGCTAATGCACTCGGTGTTGGTACTTCGATTGAGAATCGAGATAAGACACTTCGTTTTCGTATTTGTCCGCGATATCGCGTATCGTGACTAGACAAATGTTTGATACTGCACGACATGTGTACACGGCTAATGTATCGAATAATCGGTAATGCCTGACAATGAAACTGTGAAAAGTTCTTACTTGCAGAAAATACAGCAATAATTTTTAATTTTTAGTCAATGTACTAACATGCCACTAACATTTCACTAACATTTCAAAATTAAAAATCGTATCTATTATCGTGACTCCTGAACACCCTTAATGTTGTAGATTCGATAAATATGTATCCGAATATGTCCAAATAGACTCGAAGACGGTTTGTAGAGAATCCCGGACGAGTCTTATGAATTTTTATGTTACGAGCACTGGCCTCTTCGTATCGCCAGCCGCGGCACGTGCGATGTCCTCTTGCACGCGTTTCGCGAATAGCCACGCGAGGAAAACTTTTCTCATGAATACTAATCCCCCGTTACACTTCTGCTTTGCTCACCTGTGCACACACACACGCGCACAGAAATACGATGCACGTAGCGCGTGTGCACACGAGCGTGCCAAACTCCCTCGACCTCTTCCGTTCAAGCGACATCTACGATTTTAATTGCTCGACCTCATTACACAATTTTTAGCACAGCTATTATTTTACAATTGCTACACTTCAAAAAAATTTTGTATAGTACCTGCGGGTAATAAGGCCTAGCTAAGCGGATTTTAAGATAAAAAGAAAAATAAGATAAATAGTTACTATTTATCAATATAAATTGTTTGCATAGTTATCTTAGAATGAGTTGAGAACATCCATTTTTTAATATTATTCATACAAACCTATAAATAAATCGTTTTATAAAACACTACTCATAAGCCTTATTATACTACGGTTGGGTAATAAGGCCTATAGCTAAAATCTCATATAAACACAAAAATTATTGAAAATCTGAATTGAAAAACAAATAATAATTATTTATTAAGATTATATAACATGTTTAACACCCATCTGGGCATTCAAATGCACTTGGATCGTCTAGTGACAAACCAACACATTCTGCATGACGCTATTTGCCACATTTTGCACATAACCTTATGTTGTCGATCTCACATCTTCTCTGCACCATGTTGCATTTATCCCTTCGTCTAGTTTCAATTCTTTTTGTTCTTATTTTATTTTATTTTTACATGGCGCATAATAAAACCTATAGTAAGTTTCGATAGGCCTTATTACCCGCAGAGACAATTATTTCTTTTCGACTTATAAATAATATATGGTGTGAATTAAATGTAAAAAAACATGACTAGCGTGAAGAGAAAGAATCGAAGATAAATAATATTCGAATATATTTAATTAGTAATGAAAATTATTAAAGTTATTTGCATTTTACTATTGCGTGTAGTTATAATTTTGACCGACACGAGTTGTCGTGAACACACTGATACACATTGTGAAGCACAGAACACGCAGCCTGACCGCTCCCGAAACACAAACATAATTGTTTATGGCCGTCGAACGTATACTGATGTTTTCGTATGCTACATATTATTTTTAATACTATTTCTGGCTTCTAGGCCTTATTGCCCGCTAGACCTTATTACCCACAGGTACTATACAATGTACAGTTACAGTCTTTTTATTTGTGAAATTATTTATATTCTAGTTTTTCATCATATTTTTTTATTATTCCAGTTTTCTTTCATTGTTTATTGTTATTTATCAATTATTCGATCTGAAGAGCTCGAAATATGAAATGAATTATTGTTCGAAATGATTAACTATCAGTTTGAATGAAATTGATATCCAAACAATTATTTGATCTAACAAATTGAATATTTAGAACATTCTACAAAATTCTGTTTGCAGTGCATAAGTAAAAACAACTCGAATAATAATAAGTAATGAATTTATATAATCCTAAAAACTGACAATAAATAAATAAAACAAAATCGTCGATAAAATCGAACTATCAGATTTCTCTCGATGTAACTAAAAAAAAAATCAATGTAACTGTTCGCTATCGGGGATTCCCACAATTTTTCACGATAATCACGCTCCGATGAATAATTCGGGACAACGAATCGAGTGCTTATCGCGAAATTTCGTAACATTCAAGAGAGCTGATTTATCGCCGCCGGAGAAATGATTGACTCGTTTCACTGACTGCGTCGATAATCCGCGGACAGCTCGTGTTGTTTCGGAAAAGCGCAGATCGTATCGCAAAAATTTATGGATGTAACGAAGTGACGTGGCTTTGACTCGAGCGTTGACACGACAAGAGGTGGGACGATTTTTGCGTTTCACGTGGCGAGAGAACAGCGGGACTCCGTTCAACCCCCGCGGCCCTGACAAGCCTCCCGCATTAGACTAACCCTTAGAGGACCAATATTTTTTTTCGACAAGTACATAATCTCGAAATATACCCAATATATGTTTCATACATTTAACGTTTAACACGAACTCTTGTAATTCCAATTTTTTTTAATATGAAAAATATAGTAAAAAAAATATAAACAATTAAATACACAAATGTAGTCAGAGAACGAGTCACTATAATTTACAGAATAGTCTCCAAAGGGCTAACAAGAGTTTCATCAAAAATGAACGCGTTCGGTGTTTTTTTTCGATAAAAGGAAATCCGTTTAACATTATTGGGGAAAGAATTCACGAATTTCCATCGGTTGACTCCCGAAATGAAAAAATGTTTCTACGAAGAGAAAATAAATGAATATTTTTTAAACAAAAAATATTTCAATTTTCGTTTTTTTTTTTTATTTCAACTCTGAACATTTTCTGACAGCATTCGAATAAACTATAAATGTTTATTCGAGAAGCTGTTTTTCGTTGAGTGCACTTTTGAAAAATTTCGAGTGCGATAGAAGAATTTATCTACACGTGGATAATAAATAATAAATTTTTGTTTCTACACTGAAAATAATAATTAATTATTTAGAATGAATAAACGTTGTTAGTGAATTTGATATTTATATCATATGTTATATTTATAAATCGAAATATTTATGTATGCAAATAATTTTCATTCTCAGTATACTAAATATTTTATTCGGGAATCAACAAACGAAGTATTAATAAATTCAATGACGATATTCCATTTATTATTAATCGACTCTCTTTATCAAATTATGCAATTATTCGATACAGCAAATTCCGCACACACGTATCAATTTCATTAAATTAAACCAACATTATTTCAATTTTCATGCTGAATTTGGATTAAAATTACGAGGAAAACTTCAAAATTTAGAAGTTTTTTCTAAAGAATATTAATTCGGAGTGCAAAAGTTCATCTCGCTGCGGTAACCATGAAAATAGTGAAACGATTCAAGAAGAATAGCGCGGAGTACTGAATAATTTATTGCATCTAATAATCGATAAACGCGGATCTTTTGAAAATATAGAACAAACATACGAATAGCAAACAATTTTTGCTACAATAACTATACTGTTTATTCGGTTCAGAGCTGGAACAATCGGAGAAACTGCGCGATTGAAACGCACTAGGGACACGCGATGGGAATATCGAAATTTCGAAACGCGGGATCAGCGGCACGTGTTGAACGCGCAACTGACGCATTACGTCGATGATTAATCTCCGTCCCTTTCGTCGATTCTATCTTCTCCTACACATACAGACATAAATTCTACACTAAACATAAAAATTTGTTGAATTTACTTAATATTTGCAAACAAATGTGTGTACAAGAAGAATAATTATTTCGTTAAATTTATTTTTGCAAATAAATTGAGTATTAATTACTTTTCGTTATTACAACACTGAAAATAAAAATGTGTTCAATCGACTCAATATTTAGTTCCATACGTTTAAATAAATATTTCAATGATTGAACAAATTATTTGTTTGAGTTAAAGACACCGATTTTTTTAAATAATATTTCATTATTCTGAGTAACGTTTCATTCAATCGAACAAAATATTTATTTTTATATTTCGAATAAATATTTAGCAGTTCCCACAAAATTTTTATTTCCAGTCTACATTAAATTGAAAATAAAAATTTATATTGGGGCTTAAAATTTGATAATATGAAAATATTCTGTTAGATGAAATTTGTATTTGGAATAATTTTGAGCGTTACTGTACGTTGCGTGCAAGTATTGTCACGGGACAACAGAAAACGAGCGAAGAACGTAAACGCGAATTTCTCGATTCGAGATAAACCGTGACGACGAACGTTAATTAAAACCCAGACGTCTTTTTACGACGATTCTAAGCATTTTTGCCTCGGGTTTAAAAACGTAGGGTGCATAATTCTAACGAGAACACGATACCGTGCACTTTTTTTGAAAACGCGATAGCGCACGTCGCTCCCAGAAATTCCAGCTGGCTTCTCTCTGTTTCTACAAGTTTAACGAAAAATATCGCTGTGAGAAAACAACTGTGCTAGAGATTTTTTGTACGATTGTTTGTCATCAACTCCACTCGACGATTTATTTTATTTAAAAAAAAATATAGTCTGTAAAAATATAAGAATGTTGGTAGAACTGCGAATTTTAAGAAAGCCTAAATTTTTTATAATAAATGTTTTGTTTATGCGATTTCAGCTTCAAGGAGGTGAAAACATCATCGACACCGACAAATACGTCCCAGTCCCTGTCAGAGAGTACTTGATCAGATACCTGCAAGCTCACAGTGAGTATCGCAAAAAAAGTGAAGAAAAATATGAAAATAACGACAATTCTCGTTTGTACATCGTCCTAATTTCGTATATCGTCTCGATCAAAGTCTGTCCCACATTTACTTAAGTATTGTCTTTCATATTCCGTTATGAAAAATTGGTACGATTACCATGTCTGGGAGGATTACAGAATAAACAGTACACGACACTCTAAGTAGGTTTGGCTTACATGATCAATACTTTGAGGAAATATTGTACGGTCATTTAGAAAGTGTCACACCCAACATTCGTACACCTGCACTGAAAAAAAATTAATTGAATGTGCTTGTTTGAAAAAAAAAATATGGTTGAATGTTTACAAATAAATAAAGTACATTCAACTAATTTTTTTCAGTATTATTAATAGTAATTTTCGTTCACACTTTTTATTATCGTTAACTAACGTACAACCCGTTTATACAAAAACTCCCCAACGAAAGAGGAAAAGGGGGAATTTGGCGAAGCCAGCGTTACAACGATGTAATACGTATTCATGCTCTGGGACTTTGACATGGATAATTTGCCTCCAGATCGGACATTCTTAACCCACGCATCCCCGAGGAATACGAGACGTGTGAACGAGCAAATATCGAGAGTGCCACGGTCAAATTGATACCCATAACATTAGACGAAATTTCAATTTCCTCGGCAATTTTACTCGAGGAGTAAAAAATTAGGACGGCCAAAGAGGAAAATTTTCTGGTTTTCAATCGAGCGAGAGTTCGGCATCCAGTTAACCGAGTGACACGTGCGACCCTCGCCCACTGTGACGCGTTACGTAGGCCTTACGCACGTTTAATTATATAGCCTATTATGCATTCTCCTCGTGGGAATACCCTCGTGGAGCGATCGATACGCGAATTTCCTTCGCGACTCGTGAAAGGAACGAAGCTTAAAGACTTCGGAGAATGATTACGAGCACCCATCGAGGAGATAATACAGAATCTGAAGGAAGATAGAGACGCGTTCCGCATAAAAATCGAAAGAGATATCCGGGGATGAGCTATATCGCTAATCGCTCCCGATTTTCATTTATCATCCCTTCGGACCAGAAAAAAATATTCATGGATACACCGCGACCCCGATTTTCTCGTTTAATCCCCCTCGCATAAATTTCACGAGGAAAAACGAATTTTCGGAAAAGCTGACCGATCGCGGGATAACGCCCACGGCGTATCGAATAAATTTTTTAACGATCGACCTCATAATTTCGTCCCACCGCGGTTTCGCCATAAAATCACGATTAAAGTCGTAATATTTAATTTCAATGATAAATCCGGCCTCGTGTTTATTAACGCCGAGGCGTTTTATCGTCTTCCCTGATAATCGTGATTATTTTCGTTCGACGAATGGCTCAACCTGTGAAATTTCACGTTATCGCTGGTGTCACGTGACTCCTGTCGAGTTTTAACTCGAAATTATTCTTTGAATTTAGTTCCTCCATTTTCTTTATTTGATCCATTTTTCATATTTTGTAACATTTTTATTAAAATTTTAATACAGTGAAAAAAATTCTGGTGATGAAAATCGAGTTTTTGATTTTTAGTCGAAGATAAAAAAAATAGTGTTAACATTAGGTTATTTAAAAGAAAATAAATTTTCTTTGAGAAAATTATAAACCAATGTAGTTTTAAACTAATTTTAGAGAAAAAAAAATGGCTCAGTCAATTTATTGTCAAATAAGTATTTCTGTGTTGAAATAATTCCAAACGCGAGCTTCTGGGTTTGATTTTACGGTGAGATTTGTCTAGCGTTTAAAATGTGTGATGTCCTGTGAATTGTCCGCTGAACGTGTACGTGCGGTTCGGAGACGCCGACGCCGAGGTAAGACATCGTCAATCTGCGACGTTAAGCCTTGCGTTATTAGCGTAGTGCAATGTCTACAGGGGCGCATGTTCCTAGCTCAATTAGTCCTATTAATTAATATAGCACGCTACACCTATCGCCTTGGAATGTTAACAGTCACTAAAAGCAAAGCACGAAACCATTCCACAATATTTGCTATGAATATAAGCATGATCAATGTATGAGAAATACTCTAACGTGAATGTTAGATGAATTTTAGTTGAAAATCTAGAATATAGTGAACGAATCCAGCCAAAATGTGAACACAATGAACATATGTTGATCATATGATCATATGTTCTTGGTTGCTTGTTTTGTTGAATTTTTTTTTGTTTATTCAATGTATGCAAATGAATGTTAGATAAATTCAACCAATTATTTTCAGTGCATGAACAAAATATTTGTTTCTATACCTCCAACAGTATTTTCCATAAACATTTATCTGTAGTGTAGAGCATTTAAAACAGCACGAATCGAACACCAAAAAATTGTTGAATCCAAAGTATGCAATCATATACTGCCAGAAGGATATTTTTTTTATACTGATCGATTATTTTATTAAACTATCGGTATATGAATACATGATTGGTTCAACATTTTTTCCCAGTGAACCAACTCTAATTAGCCACTTAAAATTTTTAGACTCGAGAAACGAGAATATCTACGGTACCCACCACGAAGCGGAAAGTTTGTCAGACTCGCTCGATGGCGCCGACTCCCTGAAACGCAACGCACCGGGTTTGCAGTTCAGGAAGTTCAGGCCGACCAAGGTAGAGCGAAATCGGTACAACTACTACGACGACGAGAAAGAGCCCCGCTTCGTCGGAAACTTGGATCACATCGGAGGTGGAAATCTCGTTCGCAGCGTCGAAGAGCCGAGCCCTCTCTACCTGAGAAATCTCGACTCTATCGGAGGTGGCAACCTCCTGAAACGCGAGCAGCTCCGCAATCTCGATCCCATCGGCGGTGGCAACCTCGTGAGGAGTTTCGGCCCCGAAGCTCGTAACCTCGACCAGATCGGTGGTGGTAATCTCGTGAGGAGCGAGCCCTCGGAGGGACAAAATTACGTGCTGGACCCTCTCGGAGGGCCCAACATGGTTTGAGCACCCTCCCGGAGTTTCTCGTCTAATTTATTCCCAACCGAGCAACCGACTGATTCGTTTTCTTAAA
>NCVS01000581.1:15798-27681 GCA_003055095.1 Goniozus legneri
AAAGAGTTGAAACGAATCAGTCGTAAGCTGTATTATTTAATTTTTAATATAACGAACAAATTGTATTTAAATTATCACTTTATAAATGCAGAACAATAAATATAATTTCGGCACTGAATCTGTCTACGTTTACTTCTGAATGAAAAATTTTTGCAGAGTGAAATATTTTTGCAGTGGATTCTTTTCAATATTACTTTGATTGTTGAAGGTAAACCAGAACCTGCGTACATGAAAGACTACGATACGAGACAGTTTCTGAGATTGGCCCGACGTGGACTGGACGCTCTTCCCAATATGGCTTACAGTGACGTTAAAAAGTGAGATGAGTTTCCACTTTGACCTTTTGCACTCGATTTTTTACTTAAACTACACTGAAAATAAAAATTTGTTGATATTTGAAAATAAAAAACATTTCGTTGCACACAAACAAATAAGTTCAAATTTTTATTTTCAGTGTATAAAAAATTGCAAATTATTTTTAATCGAGTGCAGATGGGTAAAAAACACGATAATAATTTTCTAAAATTTTTTCCAGAATCATAAACATCCCTCACCCAGCCAGCATCGATCAAAAATTCGAACCCTACCCCAAGAAGAATATCGACGAGATCGATCGCACAGCATTCGACAATTTCTACAAACGAGAGTTTGACCAGATCGACGCAGGTGGCTTCAACCAGCTTGGCAGAAACGGCCGCTAATTTCGATTCTCGAGGTCTATTTTTGAGGGGCTTACGACAAGAATGATATTACACAAACGTTTTACAAAGCGAACACGCGCATCCGCTCCTAACAAACTTCAAATCTGAGAATATTTCGTATTTTATCATCTGGATGTAAAAATAGATAGACTTATCAAAATATCAATAAATGGGCGTGTTCTACTTTGTAAGATGTCCGAATTATTTTAATATTGAAATGGGTTTTCTTTAGTTTTGGGTTTTAGAAGAAAAAATTTTAATTTTTTCAATTATACGATATTTTTGAGAGTTATGACGAGTTGAGTGTTATGTAACGTCGATGACAAATTTATCGACACGACGAATTATTTCCATTCACTGCGAGATTTACCATCAGTATTAAATGTATTATAACATTTTGTTCGAGAACATGAGAATCGAATCAGGCTTGTATCGATAGAAAATAAACTTAAAAATGATATATAAGATTTCACTTTCAATGTGTAAAATATTTTTGACTATTGAACCTGGTAAATTTAATAACTGTATACGTGTAATTCTCATATCAAAATAATTCAAACTACTCGTTGTAAATATTATCTCGTCAGAAGTGACAAATATTTACTATAATAAATTATTTTCGTTAAAAATATCGAAAATCATTATTTTATTTCACACAATTGTCAAAAATTGTTGATTTCATAAATTTGCTGTGAACAATATTGTGTGATAGTAAAATTGTGTTAATTGTTGCTTAAAAATTCTTTTAATATTTATAACAACATATTTTATCAAAACTCAATGTATCAATGTGACTTTCAGCCCTCTGGTAGGGTTTGGATCAGAAATATTAAAAGAATAATAATAAATAAATTATCGAATCGGAGATATAATAAAATATCAAATGTAAAATTATGGATGTAATGGAGGAATAAAATTTTCGTCGCGTATCTTGAACTTCTTTCTACCCTTTGATTTAACCAATCCTGTTGGAATTCGGATCGTTCAACAATCGAACTTCCGGTATCGTAATATGCTCGCGTTTTTTTTGCCGATCGTCGATTTTGGAAAACTTGGAAATTGGATTTCGTGGACTTCCATTTGTTTCTTTTTTGTTCAAAGATAACAATCGATTGACTTCCTCGTTTATATCCGATGGCGTCTCGACGTGAGCGTTGTTCATATTCTCGTTCATTCTGACTAACTTTATGCGAACAAAATGAATCGATCGAGATCGTTTGTTGACTCAAAACCACTCACCTCAGTTGTATTTTCCTTCAACCTTAAATATCTCTGCATTTCACGATCAACACTGGACACTAGTTTCGTTAATTTTTCAGTAATCGGTAATTGGTTGGCAATTTCCGCATCGACCTACGTTTATAGTTGAAAATTAGATACCAATATTGGTAAATTATATTTTTAATTTGACAAAAAATAACCTCTTCAACGGCATCCGAGAGTTTGGTATTTATATAATCGAGACTGTTGCTAGCATCGTGGACCTTGAAGCGTGAAATATTCATAAATATCGCTCATTTATAGTTTCATTATATTTCATACAACGCATTTCATTTCAAATGCATTGAAATTCACGGTAGTTGATACTTTACGATTGCATTGAACTCTGCAATTTCCGCCATTAACCGGAAGTGACACCTCATGGAACAAAAAAGCTAAAAATAAACCGAAAAATTTCGTTTATTGAAAAAAATAATCTTTGCGAATTGTGTACTCACTCGTTGACAAACGTATACGACTACAGCAACGTTCATAAAAATCGATATCATGCTATTTAGAAACCATATAAACAAATTCATGTTTCAGTCCTCTCGAAATCGCCGCATAATTCGTGATACGCAGTTACCGATTCGGCCCGAGTTGGGGCTTATAAAAATTGCGTTAATCGAGGACAAAATATTTCACGGCAATACGGGGATGTTAATAAGGTAAATCGGGCGTGTATCAGCGCGAGGAATTTTCTTTTCACTAAAAATAACTTGTGTCAAGGTTCAGAGCGCGATTGTACAATGGCGGGACCTCAGCTCTCGCGTTTGATTGGCTCATTTTTTATCAACCTAACCTGACCGGAGCTGCGCGAGTTGCGCTCTGAACGGTTTTGCGCGACAGCAGCGCGCTACCAACCCTTCGCGGAGCTCGCTGCAATTTCTCCCCCCCTAATACCGATAAGCGTCAACACGCACGCACCCGTGTGCCGTACACATTCCGCCCGCGTAGGATCGCCCAGAAAAATATGCAAAAATATGAGAAACTCGAAAAAATAGGAGAAGGTAGGCATCTCAACTGATTGTTTTAAAATTCTGTCCTCGAAGGGAGCGCCGTTGAATCGTTCGTTAACGCGCGCTACGAGTACCTGCGTTTTGACGTTCCACGATGCTTGTGACAGTCCGTTCAGCGTCCGAAGCCGGAGGGATGTCACATTTGTTTCGCTCTCTTCCACTTTATCAGTTCGGTTCTGTGTATTTTTAGGTACCTATGGCACCGTTTTCAAAGCTAAGAATCGTGAGACACACGAAATTGTGGCTCTGAAACGGGTACGGTTGGACGATGACGACGAAGTATGTAATAACTATGTGATTTTATTTTTGATCTTTGTCTTTTCTTGATTGTTTATTGGAACTTTTTTCTGTAGGGTGTGCCATCGTCGGCTCTTCGAGAAATTTGTTTATTAAAGGAACTTAAACACAAAAATATAGTTCGTTTATATGATGTACTTCATAGCGATAAGAAACTTACTCTAGTCTTTGAGCACTGCGATCAAGATCTTAAAAAGTATTTTGATAGCCTTAATGGGGAAATAGACTTGGATGTTGTTAAATCATTCTTGTAAGTATATCGTAATAATAAATCTGTATCAATTACAACTTGTCAAAAACTTTATTTATTTATAGGTATCAGTTATTACGTGGCTTAGCTTTTTGCCACAGTCGGAATGTATTACATAGGGATCTGAAACCTCAAAATTTGCTCATCAATAAGGTAACCTATTATATTTGCTTTTATTTTACACAAGTGGTATTTGTAATAATGCTTTTATCGCTAATTTATTTTTACAGAATGGAGAATTAAAATTAGCTGATTTTGGCTTAGCACGTGCATTTGGTATTCCTGTAAAATGTTACTCCGCAGAAGTGGTTACATTATGGTACCGTCCTCCGGATGTACTTTTTGGTGCAAAGCTGTACACGACGTCCATTGACATGTGGAGTGCTGGATGCATTTTCGCAGGTATGTATGCTAGTTGTTAGGAAACAAGCATAGCTTCATGAAAAATATTCAACTGCCATTTCAGAATTGGCAAATGCTGGAAGACCACTTTTCCCAGGATCAGATGTAGATGATCAGTTGAAGAGAATATTCAAAATGTTAGGAACACCTACTGAAGAGGTGTGGCCAGAATTGACAACACTTCCCGATTATAAACCATTCCCACAATATCATCCCACACAAGGATTAGCTCAAGTTACGCCAAAACTATCATCAAGAGGGAAAGACTTGCTACAGGTAAACCCATTAAATTTTTTCTCAATATATTTTATATTTAATATTTTTACAAAATAATATATATTACATATCACGTAATATTCTTAAATAATAGCAAAATAACAGTAATATCATGACACATTGTCATGATTCAACAAAGTATTCTCTTTAAATTATAATTAGATTCTATTTTCTATGAAAAAAATTTTTCTATGGATTATAAATAATACATGTATGTGGAGACTGATATAAAAATCTAGAAATTTAACTAGAGTGGTCAAGCGATTTGTAAATCATTCCACTGCTTGATTAATTGAAGAATAAGTGAAGTGAAGTGTACTCTATAACATTAGTATTTAAATGAAATTTGGAATTTACAGAGATTATTGGTGTGCAATCCGGCCCTACGATTATCGGCAGAAGAGGCTATGGCTCACTCCTATTTCATTGATTTGAACCCTGCCATAAAGAACGATCGATGCCAATAACAAATCTGCTTTATCGTAGCAGAAAACCGCATTCGGCGCATTCGCGCAGTGACCAAACTACTGATGAGATTGTTAATATATACATATAAATATATATTACGCATCTAGGTGCATAGATCATAATGCGATTTTATGAGCAATCAACAAGCACCGTTTTATACACAAATGTCCGAGAAGATAAACTAGATTGTCAATTTATGAACGGTGAGACATATGACGTACAAGAATGAAGAAAAGAGAGCCGCAAAAGAGGATCATTATCAACATTGTGATTGGAGTATACAGTACACGTGACAATTATCGAAAAAATTCGGGCGTTACTTCTTTATTAAATAATTCCTATGTTAATAAAATAATTCTTAATTGATAACCGTGAAATTTCTATCTTGGATCCTTTTAAAGTTTTACATTGCGTCAAAATGAAATCTATGCGCTTCTTGCAATTTTTCCAATTTGTCCTCGCGACGTTCTTTCCAGTATAGTCCGACGATTATCAAGCAAATTAATATACATGTGCCAGCTAAGGCTGCTACGCTCATCAGAATCAATTTACTAGGTGTCACGAATAGTTGCGCTTTCCACCGAGATGGATCGTCTATTGGATTAGGAATCACTACCATTTGCGAATTTGGAATGATTTGTGGCCATTCTTTCGATTTACCGACAACCTAACAAAGAGAAATATTAAAAGATTAGTCCTATGTTCAACAGGTTTAGATTGTAAATTAAATTTCTCAACTTACCCCTATTGTGAG
Organism: Goniozus legneri; assembly: GCA_003055095.1. Taxonomy (NCBI): domain Eukaryota; kingdom Metazoa; phylum Arthropoda; class Insecta; order Hymenoptera; family Bethylidae; genus Goniozus; species Goniozus legneri. The sequence continues at coordinate 21,226 of NCVS01000581.1, forward strand.
AGTATCAACAAAATTAGGTGTACGCCCCAAGCCAAATGTTGTGAACGGTAAATTCAAAGAAAAATGGGCGCTCTGAGGCAATTGAGCAGCTATTGCACTCCGTGGATTACCATCTTGATTGGTAGTTTTGTATGCAATGGATGGACCAGGCAAGTTGGTTCCATATGTTCGCTTCTTGAGACCGAGCGATCCAGGAGAAATTGGATATTGACTATTAGTAAGGCCAGTCAGCACCATTACTTTAACAAAATTCGCGTCGTAATCTAAACTATTCTTAAACGCAGCAGTATGGTACGTGTTGGTACTTTTATCAACTTCGACTAGAATAGCATCCAAAATTCCATCTTGATAAAAGTCATAAAAGACAGCCATAGCAGTATTATTGAAAAATGGTGCTAAAGCTTGCCATCTAACTTTGAATGTTCTGTTGAATGTACCATCTTCGGATGGTACATTTTCTAATAGGAAAGATCGAGTTTGTTGTGTTGGATTATGGGCTGGAGCTGTAGTGGATTTCAGTGTAGCGAGTAAATCTGGATAACCATCCATATTGAAATCTCCACCTCTTAATGTGATTGTTTCGGTATAACGTTGCCCATCAGGTTTCACAAAACCCCATAATATATTGTTATTATCTCTGAAATTAACTTGCAAATCGTGCCAACCATCAGAATATACCATAATTGTGCTGTTGAAACATTTAGCATCAAAACATATAGGCAAGAGCCAATTCATTGTTCCTGTTAAATCAACATCTAAATACAATGATTGACCTAGCTCTGTATTTTTATCTCCTCTTTCTAAGCCATAAGGTAACCGAATATCTTCTGCGAAAAAGAAATCCTTTTCTATTCCTTTCCATATTTCAAATGATGTTTTAGTTGTTATAACAAGATCTGGCATGAAATCATAATCCAAATCTAAGAAAGCATTAGAATGTGGATCGCTTATCGATGGTACAGTTTTCATATTATCAACATTCATTGGTACTTCTGTATAAGTCCTCGATTGGTTGAAAACCCAGAATGTTCTTTTGTGTTCAACGTTGACACCAAAAAGATCAACAATCATATCTTGGTTATAATCTAATGCAAGGGGCTGACCATGCATCTTAATCAATATATTCGATTTATCGCTACAATTGAGTTGATTACTTCCACCCCACAAAATATAAACATACGTAATATCGCTATTTCTTCGATTTGTTGTTACCATAACATCCATGAATACATCTCCATCAAAATCACCTGGTACAACACTGGTAACTAAGTCATCAAAAGTACATGACAAATTTTGTCTGGGTCTCAATAAAGGCTCTTGATCCGAAGCTAAAAATATTTCCACTGTTTTCCCATCTCTGCGTATCATGAAAACATCTGTCAATTCGTCCGAGTTGAAATCTCCAAAAGCTGCAGGCATCCCATCGAGAACATTGCCAAATACCACTGGTGTTATATTGCTACACTTGACTGTGCTTAACAACGTTGCACAAATAGTAAAAATTATAAACTTCATTGAAGTAATCATTTTGTCTTCACATTATCTGAAATCGAGAAACGTCAAATAAATGATAAGTTAACAAATATCACTCACTCTATAACGTGCGAAATTGAATTCTCAGAAATCTGGCGTGTGATACGAAAATAGAAAAAAAATAATAACAAATATAAAAATTGACAGACAGTTTTGTTTAACCATAAAATATCACATCACATTTTACTTTTCGTAGAGAATCAAATTCGCAACATGTATCATTGTTAAGAATAATGAAAAACTTGACGATTTTCATGCAATCGGATTAACGTTATGACTAACCCGAAGCAGTGTGTAGATAACTGTTATTTTACTCAAATTCACCGCAAGTTTGTTGAACAACAGAATTACTTAAGTAGTTTTCTCGAGTATTACTAAAAATCCGATAAAAAAACAATAATATAAGAAAATTCGCGTCTAGTATTCGGAAACGTTACGCACGTCATTCAACTCCGTCAACAAGATGACAGGTAGTATTTACCACTGATGATAATATTGGCGAATTTCTATCAGGTAAGTAGTTGCCTGCTAATAAAAGTGCAACAGATGGCGCGAGAGAACTAGCCGGGTAACTTGTTCCGTGCATCCATTTTCACTTTTCATCTCTCTCCTCTTTACTCACCCTCTCCTTCTCTCTTTTCGCATTCGATAATGACGCTATATTGTGTGGTTTGTACCGCCTGTAGCGGCGTCCAATGTTCTTCGTTCGTTACGATCCACGCACATCCCGTAAGCGTGGTGTCATACGGCACACGTGTATTCGGTTACTTGTGTTTTTACTTTTTACTCAAGGTACCTTAAATCTTCATTCGTTTCAAATGTTCGAAACATCCGTTGTATCGACAACAAGCGGTACATGAATGTGACAATCTTCCCTCTCAGACGTATTGTCAAAACAGAAACTCAATCGAAGAAGAGTTATGATGCACTCGTGATAGATAAATGCATTTGGAATTCGCATTTAACCTAAAAATTTCCGGTGTTGTAAAAGTTATGTACCCGTGTAGAAGTTGAATTAAAAGTGAAAAGTCATGTATACTCGAAAAATGCTGTCCGGCGATTACAAACTTTACTTGATTACCATATGGATCTTGTCGAATATTTGCATACGTGAGTCGGTGTGTTTAGAGGTAATATATGCTATAAATGCAGGTGGTGAAACACATACAGATAGTTACGGTATACGCTATGCGCGAGATCCTTTACTGGGAAAAGTTGGTACCGCTTCCGATTATGGTAAACAATTAATGATCAGACGTGTGAGTGCCAGTGATCAGCTATTATATCAAACCGAAAGATATCATCATAGCACATTTGGCTATGACATACCCATTAGCGAAGACGGGGAGTACGTTATGATACTTAAATTTTGCGAAGTATATTTTAATTCACCTAACATGAAGGTACGTACCTATTCTTATAATATTCTATAACGCTGTAGAATCTAATGAATTTTGTTTCTCAGGTATTCGATGTTGTTCTCAATGGTGATCATACTGTTGTAACAGATTTAGATATATACGAAAGAGTCGGTAGAGGGGTTGCCCACGACGAATATGTTCCATTCAAAGTACAAGATGGAAAATTACTATATAACGACGAAGAATCAGATATTTTAGCGGGAAAGATTAGAGTAGAATTTATTAAGGTAAAAGCTTATGCGTGTTATATCTATATTAAACATGTGAATTTCTAATCATGTTTTAATTTTTTATAGGGTTATAGAGACAATCCAAAAATAAATGCAATCCTTGTTATCAAAGGAAGTATGGAAGGTAAGAACGTATTCATTGTAAATTGTTGTATTTCAACTGTGATATAACAAAACTTTGTATTTATAGAAATCCCGCAATTAGGCCCAATGCCACAAGAGCCAGAAGAGTATCAAAATATACAAGAAGACGAAGAGGAATCTACTATTCGTAACAGACATACAAGTGGCCCTAGAACACCAGACCCGTACTCGATCGACGATTCGTCTGTAATGTTACCGGTTTTTATAGCGATTGGTGCATTCATTCCACTTCTATTTTTCCTTTGTAAATTATAATTGAGCGACACCAAGAGGCACTATGCACATGTTTTATGTACTTAAAGAAAGACTATAGGCTGCTATAAACTACTTACCGCAAAATTATCGAATATAAGTTCATTAAGTATTCTTTTTTTGAAGAATTATATATATTATTTTATTATTTATTACATTATTATTTATTTGTATAAGCTTTGTATAATGCGTAAATATCGAATAACGACTGAGTCCTAGAATTAAATTGAAAATATCATAAATTTATGTAATTTGAAAAAATATTTTATATTTCATCGGGAGTAATATGCACACAAGAAACGATATAAGTTTTCGAAGAGACTGCGAAAATCTAAGATTGTACTTTGAATACGGCGAATCAATATATATTAATATATTTCATATGAATAATGTCGCCGACTGAAATTTTAATATAAACGTACATGTTATTTTATCAACGATGCGTATTTTAATATCGAGCAGTGCATAAAAAATAATTTTCTAAAACCGCCGAAGGATTCTCGAATAATTCAGTCAATAGTAGACTTGAAACTGTTGAATACCAAAGGGTTTTAATGTATCGCGATTGAAGATGAATAAAATGAAATGTTGTTAATTAATCACACTCTCTCTATCGAACCAAGTTTATTTCCTCGATCGACAATACGAGACAGATTCCATAAATTGATAAATTATCGGTACCGGCAATCGTCCAAAAAACTGATAACGTTACACAATACGAAAAATTGATTTGTCATAGCCAGACGAGTTTAATCTTCAAGTGCAGGTGGAATAAATTTAGATTTCTTATCGATTTATCGTTGTAGACAGAAATTTTATTTCTGTTAGGATGTTAGGTTATTAGAGTTTTGTTAATTCAATTATTTTTGAATACTCTTTCAATATAGAATTCGTTAATAAAAGAGTTTGAATTAAATTTATCGTGCGCACAGCGGGAAGCATGCAAGACTCATTCATACCGCGCTGAAACGAACGGTCACGTGACTGTCGATCGTCTAGGTCTTTGATGTACGACCATCACTGGCAATTAGAGATGTAAATTCAAGGCCGTGGACGCGATTTCGGTGCCCCTTGAAATTTCATCGCTGGTCCAATCCAGATTGCTCGTTGAGCGCGACAGACGAAGCGCAGAAGAAAAATTATGACCCGCATGTAACGCTAATGCAATCACAACTCTTCCGGAAATCGATTTTTCAAACTCCCGCTAGCTCCGCACTTCCTGTTCTTCTTGCTATGATTTATACACGTCGCAGCACTGAAAATAAAAATTTGTCGAATTTTGCATACAAACAAATGTACAACCAAATATTTTTGAAAATACTAATTTTATATCTAAGAACAAAATGTTTATTTCTATATTTTCAAATAAATTTTTAGCTGCAACAAATTTTTATTTTTAGTGTATGAAAAAAAAAATCGACTGATTGTCTGTATGAAGAAACAAATCCGTTGATCCTTGTAATCTAATCTTTGTAGAAAATAACAAGCTGATTTAATGGATCAGAAAGTTTAAAATCAAATTTTTAATACATATATATAATTTTTTTTCTAATTTAAAACTCGATTAACTCTTTGAGGCTCAGATTTTTTTTTATATTTCATGGGTCAAAATATGTCCCATCATGCGTTTTTTACGTACCAAAGAATTAAAAATGGACGAGTGGTAAAACAAAAAATTTGTCGACTCGGGAAATTCAAACGAACGAGTCGTTCGACTGATCAGCGCGACAAAAGAGGATGCGCGGAGGGTGGAGAGAGCGAACGGGGATGCAAAACCTTAACAATTCGCGGCCAAGTGTGCCGGCCAACTTGAATGTGCACTCTCCTCCTCTCCCGTCCTCCCCAATATATGCTTTATTAAAATCACAGACGGCGAATATATACGCGCGAGGTTGCTGGAATGAAACGAACACTTGGCTCGTTTCACATCCGCACGTTCACACAGACGCTCCGCACTGCAAAACGATCTCTCCGAGAACTTCCCAAATAATAACAATAATTTCGATAGGAAACGTATGCGAAATTCAAATCCATTGAGAGCTCGGGGCTGCACAAACGCCCGTATAGTCAAACGGCCGCCAATCACAACTCGTTAGTCCAATTTGCTAATGCACAACGTTAATTACATAGTTAAAGCAGTTAGACTTATTAGTCGGACGTCGAGCTCGACCAGGGTAATGCGAAAAATGCAATCTCGACTCTGAAAAATTTGATCGGTCTCTAACAAAGAAGAAACAATGTTGAAACAAAAACATTGAACAAGTTAATGTTGTTGATTAGAATGTTGAACATGAAAACAATTTTTTTGTGAAAGCAAAATTTGAGTGCAAAACAATAAAAATACAAAAAGAAACACGTAAATATACAAATATGTTGACATTGTATTTTTTTTATGAATGCAAAATTTGAGTACAAAAGAAAAATACAAATACAAATATAAATACAAAAAAATAAACACAAATACATATATTGTATTTGCACATACGTATAAAACTAGAAACCGATCAAATTTTTAGACATAATATTCGAAAGGAGGTAATTAGAGCAGCTCTCGAATTTGTGTTTGACACGCGAATTGCCAAATCTTGTTTCCAAGTGCAGTGCAAACACTCCACCCAAGCGGGCTCCTTTTGCCGCAAAATCTCGCTGCCCAATCGTCGAGGAACGAGGCTCGATAATAGATCGATAAGGATCGCGTGATTTTTGAAATTCGCTCTCGTCCGATCTCAGGAAGAGGTGGGGCTTTCTCTGAAGTCTGAGAACACTCGGGATGAGGTGTTCACGACGATAAAGTGATACCGAAACGTTTTGTCGGCGATACAATCAGCCAGTTCGCGCGCACACATTGTCCCCCGGCTCGTCGATGAAGAGGGGGA
>NCVS01000581.1:27702-41664 GCA_003055095.1 Goniozus legneri
CGCGGAGGGGTCAATTGGCGCAGGGTGTACCCTCGTCCTCCCTCCTCCACTCCTTCCAATCCGGTCCTATAAAAGCCGCCATCCACGACCGTCTCGGCGTCTATTTCGCGAGTTCATCGTACCTCCGCTGTACCTTAAAAAAAAATTTCTTAATTTCCAAAAATGGTGCAAATCCAAGGTAAATACCAGTACGTGTCGAGCGAGAACTTCGAGGAGTACATGAAGGCCATCGGCCAGCTGGAGACCGCGGGCCCCTTCATGATGAGCACCCCGACGATCGAGGTGAAGGAGGACGGCGATTATTGGGTCATCATCGTCGAGAATCAGGGAAAGACCGCTACCAACAGGTTCAAACTCGGAGAGGCTTACGACGAGCGTCTGCCGAATTATGACATTAATCTGAAGGTGCGAGAGAATTTTGTGTCGTGCTGTGCGGTGGTTTTGTGAATCTGTTAATCATTCTTCTTTTTTCTCACGTAGAGCTTGACAACGAGGGACGGTGATAAGTTCACCACCGAGACTCAGTTCGGTCCGGAACTGAAGAGCGTCAGGGTTTACGAGTTCTCCGACAGCGGAATGGTTGTGGTAAGTTAAAAAAAAAAAAAAAAAGAAACGCACCGCATAATTCACCTATTCGCATTTTCAGCATTTAACCGAGAGCAAACACGGAGTTAAAGCGTCTCGCACTTACAAACGAATTTAAACGATGTATCATTGAAGAAAGTTTTTAAATTTTAAGGAATAAAAGTTTATACATATATTCTCGTTTATCCTTTCATTCCATGAGAAGCAGAATCATAAAAGACATTTTTTTATTTAGATTTTATCTAATTTAATTGTTTCGCTACAATTAAAAAACATGAAAAATTCCATGAGGGAATCTTCGGCTGTTACAAGTTGTAGAAACGAATAAAAAAATTTATGTTTTGTATGCCGTGCGATCATTTTTGTCTCAACTGATGCGCACAAAGGGATAGTACATTATATTATTAATATAAGCGTTAAACTATGCTGCATTAATCCGATCACTTAGATTCTTATAAATTTAAATTCTTCGCTATTACCATGAAAACATATCTTTTCAAATAAAACTACTTAATTTTCATATAAACGAATACGAATGCTCGATTCGAGACATTGCATAAAATTAATGCGTTTCTCGTTACATTTTAAAGCGTAAGCATTATTTTTTTTTTCAAAAGTACATTCGATAAAAGTAATTTAAATACAGAGGGAAACGAAATAATTATCAAATATTGAACAACTCACAAAGCTATAACGCAATGAAATAGAGTTAATAAATTACTTAGTCATTCATATAAAAACGATAAAAGTATTAGAAAGCTTACTTAGCGATAAAAACGCGATAAATTTAATATCTTAAACAAGAGAGAGTTAACTTCAAAGTTACAAAATTTAATGTTTTTTATTTTTTTGCGTTTATTTTTCTTTCGATCTTCTTTCTCATTTATATACGAACCCATATATCAATATATATAATATATAAACTTTATTCTTCGCATTTTTCAAGTTTATTTCATAATATATAAGGTATCACATTAAAACATAAGTGCTGTACATAAGATGGGTAGTATGTAAGTGAGTAATGACGGAAGCGAGTGGCTAAATCATTCAACTCGCATTTATACTCGCGGTTTCTGAATAGGAACAAACAAAAAATAAATACGTTCATTTTTTTTCAGTAAAATTACGACGATTTATCTTTATCAATGATAAAATGCGCATATATAAAATTAAAAAATATAAAAAACCGTTCGGTATCGATAAACGCTAAATATAGCGTATCATCATCGGGCGAATCCTAAGAATCAGCGATTCAACAAACACACATCCATCGGGGAAAATTGTCGTTCCGTTTCTTCAAATTCAATCGTCGGGAAACATCGAGATTACATGTATCCCCGTATTAAACTCACAAAGTGACAAAAGAAATGAAAGAAAATTCTCTTCTGTATCGTTAACGAGCACCAATTTATTCTTCCTCGCTTTCGATCCACATAACAAGCCCAAGTTTATTGCGATTTATCCATTTAACTCATCCGATTATTTACATAACAGACTCCTGTCGTATTGTTCACTCTTCAATCGATTACCGCGTTAATACATAAAATTCGCACTACTACAGTGAAAGACCAATTCCGAATTGCAACAGGTTGAGTGACCAACTGCTAGAGCGGTCCGATAAAGCAATAGTTTTCACATACGAAATTATGCATTCGATATCTTCACGAAATCCAACACGTTCGTAACTTCGACGTCTCGTAAATATATTTTTTTTTTTTCGTTTTTTGTATATTTTTTTTCTCGTACTTGCGTTACACATATATTATCTTTTATACTACGTCAGAGTTTAGTAAAAATTTGTTTCCGTCCGATATATGAAATATTATCCCTAGTCACTACTAGCGCGTTAAACTCAGCGATTAATGTTTTCTTCCTGGGGCAAAAATCATAAAAGATATCTAATAAATTCCGATTTATCGATGTGTATACGGTAGACGTTGAATTCGTTACGAATTATTATTATAATTAATTGTAACCGTTGATAATCGACGACGTTCAATCAGCGTTGATAAGCTGATTATCGGTCGGTGGTACAATAGGCGACAAATCTTTTTTGATAAGGTCGTCCGCACCGGCGGCAGCTTCATTGATAAGGTTGTTAACCATTTTTTCAACTACTTCGTTCTGAGCGATCTTTGTCTTCGTTACTGCGGTCTTGGTGGACGGTGATTTTGCCACAGATGTCTTCAGATTGGACTTCAACGTAGTGCTTGGTTTCTTGGGTGGTAAAGTTGTAGATTTCACGTTGGTGGTGGACAAACGTTTCGAAGCTAAGGAATTCGTAGTGGTGGTCGTTGAGAGGCGAGGAGACTTGGGGACAGCAGTTGCGCCAACTTTCGTCTGCGAGATTTGCTTGTTCGCTGAATCCTTGATTTGTTTATCGGTCATTGGTGATTTGACAGCAGAGACGCGAGGTTTTGCAGCACTGGTGGTCGTTGTTGTGGGTGCAGTCTTCGGCCTGCTAGCAGCTGAAACAGTAATTGATATTAGAAAGTTGAACAATAATAAAAAAAAGAAGTATTTACACTGAAAATAAAAATTTGTACTTAATATTTGTATACGTTCAAACATAAAGTACATTGAACAAATTTTTATTCTCAGTGTAGGTCCTAAGATGATAGGACGTTTATTTTTCTGTGATTACCAGTTGCTGTGCTAGACGGTCTCGTCGCTGCCCTCGATACAGTGGCAGTGGAAGGACGAGGCTTGGCTGCTGCTGTCATTGTAGTTGTCGTTCGTGTGGTCGTTGACGATTTGACTAGGGTAGTCCTGGGAGCAGTCGTTGAGGAGGGTGGTTTCGAGGTTCTTGCAACGGTTGATTTGGTAAGTTTTGGGTCACCGTTAACAGCTGGCTTCTTATCGACCGAAACGTTCGTTTTAGGAGCAACAGTAGTGGTCGGTCTTGGCTTGGCTGCCAAGGTGCTAGTACGTGTCGTTGTTGCTGGTTTTGGTGCTAACGATGTTCTAGCAGTTGCTGGCTTAGCTTGAGTCTTCGGAGCGGACGTTGCCTTAGTGTCTAATTGCTTAGGACGCGTGGCAGTGGTTGTAGCAGTTTTCTTAGTCGCTGGGGCTAATGTACGACCAGCAGCTGCAGTCTTCGACGGAGACGTGGGGATAGATTTCGTTGCTGGTTTCGTTGTCGAAGGTTTGGTGCTAGATTTTGTAACTGCTGGTTTCGATTTAGTTTTGGCAGCAGCAGCAGCAGACGCGGTGGTAGTGACAGCAACCGCTGCTGCTACGCTAGCTGCTAACAATGTCGAGTTATCCTTAGATTCGAAAATTTCTTCCTCTACTTTTTCAACGTTTTCCTTGTCTATCGCTTGGACTTCCTCCTGGGGTTCTTGAGTTTCCAGAGTCAAAAGATTCTGTTCTGGCAGAGGGACTGCGGGTTCTTCGACTGGCTTATCGGAGTCAATTTTAAGTTCGGCAAGTTGTTCCGTAGGAGCTTCGTTACTTGTAAATTCTTCTATTTCGTTGGAAGTCGAATAGCTGACTTCTTCGCATTCTGTGTGACTCTCGAATTCGACTTTTTGCGGAGCGAGCGTTTCTTCGGGTTTAGCAACGTCGAATACTTGATCGTAAATTTGAACTGGCTCACTCATCTCGCTCGTGAATTCTTTAGTTTCACTGGTCGTTAATGGACAGCTCAGCATATCCATATCCTGGAAAGTCTTGCTCTCTTGCTCGTCAGATGACATTCGCAGCTCGAACGGGTCGCTGCTATTCGCTGTATGATTCATAGAACTGTCGAACTCTAGCAAACTTTCTTTCGGTTGAACATCGATAACCGTCTCGGCCACTAATGTAGGCTCGACCAGAGGTTCCTGATGTTCTTGATCGAACATCAAATCGGGCTGCGAGAATTCCATCGCGTTGGGATTCAAGGCAGAGTCATCAGATACTTGCATTTCATCCACAGATGAAATCAGTTCTTCCACGTGTTGAACTGGTTCAGGAATTAATATTTCTGATGTATCGGTGGGCATTACGTCGTCTGGCGTGGTGATCTCTCCATTGTCGATAGGAGACACCAATTCCTCGGTAGACCTTGCGCTATCAGGAACTGGAGAGATTGCAGATTCGTCGATCTCTCCAAATTCCTCTGCACTCCTAATATTTTCAAATTCAGACTTCTCCATGTTTTCATCCTGCATAAGATTCTCGTGATCATCCTCATGCTCCTTTTGTTCAAACGGTGACTGTCGTTCTGCTGGTCCCTCGAAGTCGAAAGGTTTCTCCTTTTCTACAGGCGTGAGTGTCTCGTTGTCACGAGCCTCGGAGCGACGATCGTCCTCCAAGCCATCCTCCGATGATAGGGGTGGGTCTGAGTGATCTCCGTTGTGGTGTGGCTCGTCGAACACGACGTCGCTGATGTCGTGGACGGCGTTGAGGTCGACCTCCTTCTTGAAGGCCACCTCGAAGTCGCCCGGTGTGAAGGACAGAGCCATTGGGTCTTTGGAAATGTCGTAGTCGGAATTGTCCAGCATCGAGACCCCGATGCGATGGTAATCCGACGTTGCCGACTCATCACCGAATTCCGCCCTGGTGGACGACAAATCGGACTCGTCGTGGGCCACTGGCTTCTTCAGCTCGCACGCGTAGTCCTCGAAGTCGTTCAGCTGAGTACCGTTCGTGCAGGTTTTGTCCTCGATCTCGCTTGGACGGGTGCACACTTCCTCCTCGAACTCCCGCTGACTCGGGACTTTTATGTCGTCCATTGTCGTCAGTGCCTGTTTCAACGGCGAGCCAGATATCGGAAAGTCCGACATTAGGTTCATACGGTTGCTCAGCATCGGCGGCGACACAGGAACGAATTCCTTCGCATCAGGATTCAACTGGAACTCCATGTCGTCGCTTTCCTCCTTGGAATCCGAACGATCGAATTTGGGGCTTTCCTTAGACGGGGTCGTTTCACTAACCTGAAATTTTAGTAATATTTTAGAAAATTTTGTAAACATACATATTGAATTTTTTTTTTAAGTAGTATATAGCGTACTTAAAAAAATTAAAGAGACACTCGTAATTTTCAAATGAATCAAGCTAAAAATTATTGAATCGAATCAACAAGGGGTTGTCTTAAAGAATAAGAAAACGCGAAAACTGTCCCCTTAAGTGTTTGGAAAAGTATACAAGAAAATATACTCACAGCAATTTTAATTAGTTCAGACTGATCCTCCGGTTGATTTTCGCATTTAATCTCCTCACAGGAATTCGACGAATCGCTATCGGAATCGCTAATATCGCTCTTGGCGTCAATTTCTGGACGATCGGTTTTCGAAACTTCGACTGGCTCGTCAGCCTTTTCCTTTTTGGGATCGACGCGATAGAAATTCCACTCGTCCTCGGAATCCTCACTGTCCGCTACATTATCCGCATCGGTTATCAATGCATCCTGATTGGGCTCTGCAAAAAAATTTCAACTTCAATTCTCGATAATCAATCGTGGCTCGAGAGCGAAACGGGGTGTGAAAGTAACTCGGGATGCTATCGATCACGCCTCGATTGCGAATGGACCCTTCGAGGATTTCGAACGAACGAGACACTCGAAATTTTATTTCCTACACACTCCTCACTTGATTTCTTTCAACCTTTTCACCTTTGTTTAAAAAAATTCTTACGAGGATGCGAAATGTGAAGTTACACTATCGATTTTTTCACTGATTAGTGGATTCGCATCGTTCTATCACAGTTTGATTAATCGAGAGGGCAGGGCGATGAACCGGAAGTAATCGCGAAATGCATAAGACGGCGGACAGGATGTCTTCCTGCGGGAGCGATCGCCGGTGACTAAGAGGAGCTACGCCAGTCGAGAAATGCATTATCGATCTCCCGCACTGCCCCAGGGTACCCCTTCTCCTAGCTCCGGCCCTGGCACCACCCACCTGTGCACCGTATAGCAACAGTCGCACCTCATCTCCAACGGGAACTCCTACTTGGGATTGGTCCTACCGTACGCGCGCAACCGATCGATATCGTCTACAATTTATTTATCAAACGGGAATATCCTGACAATTAAAAATTTGAAAAATCACAATACCGCTTGTCAACCAATTTTCAACATTTTTCATACATTCAATTTAAAATTTTCTGAATTGCAATATTTATTTATGAAATTAATTATTGTATTCGTCTACAATTTATTTATCGAACGGGAACATTCTTCTAATTAAAAATTTTGCTTTGAAAAAATACAATAGGGTTTCTTATCAACCAATTTTCAACAATTTTCAACATTTTTAACATTTTTCAATATTTCTCATAGATTTAATTTAAAATATTTATTCATGGAAGTATTTATTATATACGTAAATTAAAAAATGTGCTCTCACGCTAAAAAAAAATTTGAATGCACTTCATTTCTTTTAAAATCCTAAACAGTCAAAATACCTGTTGAATGCAAAGATCAAAGGGGATAATTAGAAAAGAGTGACTTGTATTTTTTTATGGGGAGAACTGTAATTTTTTGTTCTCAACGTATACAGAAGCCATACTCGATCGAAAATTCTCGAACGACCACGGAAACTTGCTTGAAGGGCTGTGAAAAAAACGGCCAACCTACGTGAAGACCGCGTACACTTTCTCGCTTAAACGTTAACCTCCCCTTTACCGCCTACGCGAATTCGGGCCAACATTCTCTCGAACTCTCCCGTCCATTTGCAAACCGCCTCGACGCTTTCTGCTTAGTAAGCACGTAGTAAAAAAGATCCATTAGTGAATTATAATGTTTTATAACGCTCCCAGGTGCATTCAGAGTGCATTAAGAACTGAAAACGCACCTAATTTTTTTACTCCCTACACTCGTTTCAAAAGATATGTGCCCAGTATGATAAGATAAAAAAAAAGTTGATAATTGAACCGACAGTAAGAATCACTAATTTTTCTCTCTAAAATTACATTGGAAATTTAAAGCAACGAAATCTCGAGTTTTGTATAAAATAGAAAATAACGGAACTAGACTGAATTTTTTTTTATAGAATCCAATACTTAGATGAGAATTCCATGACTAAAAATATCTTCAAATTCTTAGCATAGCAGCCAGAAATATTATTTTAATGTTACTTGGCTCACGATTTGAGTTGTTCGAATCCGTTCCGGTACAATTTGGCTGAGGTATACAATTTTTGTGTTTTTTCTTCGGCTTGTATCCGGAACCAAGTCGTTCTGTACTCGTGAACACAATAGAATCATTTCTTACGAGTAGAGAAAAGAATGACCACGAGTTTTGTGTGGTCAGACTATTTTTTATTTTTAATTTCTCGAATAATTTCTCTCTCTCTCTCTCCCATCAAAGTACGTACGGTACTTTCGTCTCTCGAAACGCGATTGGTGGAGTTCGGGGAACGAGTCAGGCTAATTTTATCTTGGCAAAAAGATAAGTAAAAAGAAGAGGGGCGAAACAGAAGAGGACGAAATAAAGTAGAGCTAAAGAAAGGGAGAAATTGCGTGACAAAGTCGAAACAATCTTAAAAGGGTTAAGAGTAATATAAGGAAATGAAACTGCTGAATACGAAAAATTATCGAATATTTAGAATATTAAAAAAAATATTTTTACCGGACCTGCTATTTTTATCGCTGACAGATCAACTTTTTGGGTTCAATAAATGACTAGAAAAATACAATCAGATTTGGGAAAAAACGACTAACCGCGAAGATTTCGTCTCCAAGTTTTGCTTAGTAATTATCAGCAAAAAAAAGGATTCGAATGAAATAAAAATTCCATGGATCAGGTATAAAACGATTCAACAGGTTTGAAATATGAAAATAAATTAGAGCCAAGCTCTCATAAAAAAATTGATGAAAACTTGAAAAATGTATAATTTGTTTGAAAATAAAAATTTGTTAAATAAAATTTACCGAGTAACCGACAAAAATATACACGACGAAAAAAAAAGAACAACGCGAAATCGGGACTTAATTTCCACTCGAGTGGTGAGAATTGTGAAATTTACGGTTATGAAACTACAAAAGCGTCGGGGAAGGAGAGTAATGCGCTCCCGCGCCCTTTCGCTTGGAATAATGTTGGGTATATCATCGCGTGTTCCATTTCACGTGAAAAAAGAACGAAGGGTCGTACTACCTATACGAGAGTCAATTATGTTAGAAATTCTCATATGTTTTTCTTTCAATTCACGAGAGACATCATCAAGATAAAAAATTCAGTTTAACCTACCAGAATTCGTACTTGAATAAATGATCAATTATAAAAATATTAAAATAATTATTAACAACGTGGGTAGGTTTAATGTCAACGCGAATACTAACACATTAACATCGAGAATTCTGTTTAACCTACCAAAAACTCGTAATGGAAAAAATTATCAATTATAAAAACAATAAAATAGTTATTAACGACGGTAGGTTTAGCATCGACTCGATCAACAACTAACAAGTTTTGTTATCGGACGAGATAATATGTTACTGCACATTAGATGATTATATAACGTCACCGGGTCCGTGAGAGCTGTGATCTCGTTTGGTCGTTCAAAACTCGAAAGGGGTAAGTATTCGTACGCCAAGAATAAACCTCAACCTTGAAAATGCGCATATGAACGCACGAATTGAACCATAACGCATCGTATCTACTTTCTCTGAAATGTTCGAATGGTTCGTTAAAATTTATATTTCCCAAGTAATCGTTAAAACAGACCTTCGTTCTATTCGTACACACAAAAAATTACGTAAATATGTCGAGAAGTTTTTGTTAATTTGAATTAATTTTTACTTTAATAGTACACTGAAAATAAGAATTTGTTGAATTTGAATGTCGTGTACAACCAAATATTTGTTTTTGACAATACTAACTTTATCTAATATTTATTTCTATATTTTAAAACAAATTTTTATTTTCAGTGTAGATATACCAGAAATTTCTTTTCAACAGCTTACTTTCATTGAAATCAGTTACATTAACCGACTACGACAAATCTAGTGTCAAATTTTTTTTATTTTGATAAATATCACGCAATTCAATTGCAGGTGAAATTCTTATCAAACGCAAGAATGACTCACTCGATAAATCGAGTTACGTCGGTCTCGCTTGGTTTAAGCAGTTCTCATGACCCGCTCAATGCGATACGCACGGTGTCCAATTATTCCACTTGCGAGATTTGTCACAACGAGAGCTCGAAGCAACGTCTTGTCACCGCTCCTCTCCCGAGTCTATAAATACGGAGCGTTTAGTCTAATTGTGTAATGAAAACAGTGAAACGCGCGGCTCCTAAGATTAGATTTCAACGTCAATTTGTATTTAACAATTTAGAATAGAGAACAATAAGCCACTGTTCGACTTTCTCGACTAGACGACGTGTCGACTTTCCGGCGTCCAGTTTCTACGTTTTTATGGCTCTCTAGAAAAAAAATATCGATAAACTTGTACATAAAGTGACTCCAGTTTTGAAACGATAACTCAATAATTAATAATATTATTTATAATAATATATAAGAATATATAGAATAATAATTAATATTAATAATATTCATTATTTTTATCAATTAATAATTCATTTTTCAGGAGTGTACAAGTTAAACATTTGTATGCATCGCGTGGTGTATGCGAAAACAAAAACCGGACGTCGAGTCGTTAAGACAAAATATAATCATTTTATAAACTACTTATAAAAAAAAAATTGACAATATTCAGACTTTATAAAATCTCTGAAATTTTCTATTCAATTTTTGTGCAGTGCAGTTTTATCAAAGAGTCGAGCTTGGCTGAAAAAAAATTTCAAAACTCATTTCATGCAAATTCGACTCGCGCGAATTGTTTACGGTAGAGTCAATGAGGCTTCGACCTTGCACGCGTCGTGCGCGATATTTGTTTTGGCGGACATCCTTTCTACGATTTTCGAGTAATTTGATTGGCCAGACTTCTCTAGATTGTGCTTGCATGCTGCACTTGACACAAAAAATTTATTTTTTTGAAAAAGCAAAATCGAATTTTCAAATGACCTCAATTCGACTTCAAAAGTCATTTGAGTCAAACAGAAAAGTTTGAAATTTCTAGAGTCTGAGTAAAAAATTGTTCTGAAAACCTTACGAACTGTCTCCCGAACTCATCTTCGCTTCTATTTCCGTCTAGTTTAATTCAGTTGATTCACGGAACGTCGCGCAAACGGACACGCACTCACACACCTGTCCCGTTGACGGGGCGGGTAATGAAGATAAAAAGAAAAAGATACAAAGTAAGAACTGTACGCGATCGCGAGACACTCCCAAGGCACTCGAGAGAGCGAAGAAAGGATCTCCTAATGTCGGGTACGAAAATAACGTCCTTGAGGGGGGAGCCCGCGCGAATTTCACACACGTGCACGCACACAAAGCGCTTCATCTCGAATCTTCACCAACCGGAAGCCTCGTGGCGTTCCGATTCTTTACTCTGCCAATACAATTTTTACAATTTTCCTAAGGCTGCCTTGTTTCAAATTTGAAACAGTCGCTGAGTCGTCCAATAGGTCAAAGGGAAAGCACTGTGTTCAAAACTGCACAGACCAGTTGCGAGGGAGGGAGACAAAATTTGAGAGAGAGAGAGAGAGAGAAGCCGGCCGGCATCCGTTCCAAATTTAAATTCGCAGCTATGGTGGACTCGTGCTGTCTCGCCAACGTACCTCTTCTATTTTTTTTGTCCACTGGACGAAGCCAAACGCACTGCTCGGTGCAATTGAGAGACGCGGATGGGCAAACTCGACGGAATTGGGCGTTGATGGGAAAAAAGCACTCGCGTTGAAAGAAAAATAAGAGAAACAGAGACGCGCCGCGCCAGGCGACTCGCACGATCCTCACGAGAGAACAACTGTCGGAAATCTTTCCCCCACCCGGTGGATTGGGTGAACGTAGCGCGAGCCGGTCTTGGAGGGCTCCCATTGGTCCGTCTCGGCCAATCGGAGAGCTCGAGAGCCGGTTTACCGAGGGGAGCCATCGCGCGGCGCCAAATTCGAAAGGTAGAGGCGAGAATGCGCCTCGATCGCGGCCCACGTCACGATTGGTATGCAAGGACACTTTTCTTTTTAATTTTTTAATAATATTATGTAAGAATAAAATATAGAGTGAATGAAATTTTAGTTTAAATTTCGATCTAATTTTTAATTCATTAAATGGAGTGCAACTCTTTTTTATTTTTAATAATATAATGTATGAATAAAAAATAGAATAATGGAAAAAATATTAAAAATAATAAAAATAAAATAATAAAAATAATAAAGGGCACTTTACACTTTGTGCAAGGACACTTTTTTCTAATTTTTAAATAATATTACGTAAAAATAAATAAAATTTTGGATTGGAATTTTGTTGCAATTTTGATCTACTTAACTTTTTAATCGAGACAGAATTTTGTTGAGTGACAGGTGAAGAGCGCAAAACAACAACAAAGTCAGTAAAAGCCAGAAAAGTGGGCCGGGTGCGTGCGGCGAAATGTACGCTACGCACAACTGAGCTCGACCTACGCGCTCCCGAAGAGCTCCAAATATATCGACCGGTTGCGTGATTCAGATTGAAAAAAAGTGCATTTCCAAGCGGATATTGCGATAGGAGGAAAATTCCTCGATTAGACGTGGAAGGGAAAACCGAGGAAACTCAATACGATAAATGCCCTCCTAAAAATACAACACTGAAAATAAAATTTTGAATTTCAACAACAAAATTGAAACAAGCCCTACCACACTGTAAAAAAATATCGTAGAATGTACTAAATATTTATTTGTATACAAAAATAAATATTAAATTTGCAAAAAAAATTAATAGTTTGTACAGACACTAATTAAATTAATAACACAATAATTAATAAAAATTTATTTATTTTAATTAATTATTAAATTGTTGTTTAATTTAATTAAACAATTTTAACGAATTAAATATCTATCTAAACATATGAAAATTAGTACGTTCTACGAAATTATTTTGCAGTCCAAGGTTGTGATTGGTCAACAAATGCAGACAACTCAAACAGTGGGTCGAATTTCTCAACGACAAAAGTTTTCTTCCCAGAATTTCATAAACTGTTTACTGGTGACAATACGATAGTTCTGAAACAGTTTACATATAGACGTGTTTGTCGTTGGAGGAGAGTTACTGTTTTCTTTGCGGAGTGGCTGGGAGCCCTTCCATCTTCTAAACTGACGACACACGAAACTCTATCGTGTCGTCCCTTCAGAGTACGGAAATAGCTGAAACGTAATGCGGGCTCTCCCATCGGCCCCTAGCTGTTCCAATCTTCGAGAAGAAGCTGGTATTGCAGATAGCGATTCGATAATCGAGGATCGAATTCAACAATGAGAGTATAAAAAACATTTTCGTACACTGAGTAAAAATATTGAACCATTTCGAGTCAAAATATTTACTAGGTTCTTAGTTGTATTTATTGTATGTTTTTGTGTTTTGTATATTATTGTTTTGTACGCTTCCATTGTATGAAAAAAATTATGTATTTATGCTGTATTTTGAGAAATTGTGACTAGAACCCCGATCAAAACAACAATGAAAACAAATACAATCAAGGACTTATCAAATTTTTCGAGAAAACAAAATCTGCAATATACTGAAAAAATGTCCTCTTAAAAGTACGAATGCATATTTTTTCTCCAGTGTACGAATCTTTGGACCAAGAAAACTCGACTAATTCCTAGAATTACCCAGACGAGATAGTAGCTGTTTTCTTCGCGAAGTACCGATAAACAAGGATCCTCCTACGGGCTTCTCGCCCACGAGAATGCTAATCCCGACAGCGAATTATCGGCGAATAAATGTCCCCTGATATCTCAATTCCCCCTGTAATGGGCCGTATAAAAAATAAAATTCCAGTAAAATCGTCTTACGGGGTCTTTACGGTAGCCGCGCGAGACGCATGCAAATCGGAATTGCGAGAAGTTGGCTCGACGTGGATGCGCGAACGAATAAGGAATCCGCGGGAGTTATTCCCAGTAGCCTCGTGTGCGGTACCGGGGAAGAAAATTTCCGAGTCATGCTATATAAAGTACGAGGACGATCTAACGAGACGGTAAATTCTAACGGAGCTCTCGTCGCGATCGACCGCTGATATTTGAAAAATTTCTCGTGTGAAAAAGAAAAAAGAAATATACTGCTCAAAACAAAGGGACACTCGTCATTTTTGAATGAACATAAAAAATAAATAAAATGTAAATAAAATAAAATAGTTAAATTGAATGGAGCAAATTAAAGAGGAAAATAACTGTCCCTTTAATTATTTTGAGGAGTGAATAAAATGACAATTCGAAATATCAACTTTGTTGTGTTCAGGCGACATTTTCCAGAACCTGAAATACCCCCCAAGTCGTTGATATCGCGAGGCTTTATGTTCGAGTGCGCGTGCGGGCAATTAAACGTGGTATCGTAATGCCGGTTCGTGTTCGCGGGGGGGGGGGG
>NCVS01000581.1:41677-104594 GCA_003055095.1 Goniozus legneri
GCACGAGAATAACCGGTTATTACGAGGAGCAAGTCTGATCTGTGGGGGAGCAACGAAAATTGGGAAAAATTTGCTTCAGACTTTATAGCTTTCTGTACTCATCCCTGCAGGGGATTAAAATTTTGATCCTTCTACTATTTTTTGGCAGTTCTATGCAAAATTCCATTTCAGGTCTGAAATTTCGCATGTCTACACTGAAAACAATTTTTTTTTTCTTTTCGAGTGTAGGATGCTAATTTTGTTCTAACTAATGAATAACAAATAAATAAACAAACAAACAATAAGTTAGTTGACGTACAATACTTTGTTAGTTTGTATTAACTTTGTTCTAACAAACTGTTTGTCTATATTTTTAAACAATAAGTAGCTTCGAAAAATTCTTGTTTTCAGTATATTTTTTTCCATTTTACTAAATTATTTCCGAGATTCGTTGTACAGTTCATAAGAAACTTACTGTATAGAACTACTTGATTCAGATGACCACACTGAGAAAAAATTTGCGTTGAATTAAATATGCATTCATATACACACTCAAAAGATTTTATTCCAGTCAAAATATTCTCTTCATGATTGCACATTTAATCGGTCCAACATTCTTTTCCCAGTGCACAAATGACAGTCGAGAAAAATTTTTTAGTACTCACTTTCCGCGTGCGACGAGAGGGGATCGTCGGCCTCCTCCTCGACGTTCTCACGTTTGACGCTGTCGAGGCCGACCTTGAGGGCTTCGACGCTCCTCTTGGCGTCCTCGACGACGTTCTCGAATCCGTCGACGTCGGTCTCAGGCCCGAGGTCACCGTCGTCGTACTCGGCCCCATTCTCGTGCTTCGATCCGTTGCTGGAGCGATTGTTGCGGCAAAAATCGAAGGTGTCCGGCTGGCCGTTGGCGGCGAACTCGGTCTCGTCCGCTGCCGACTGCTTGCCGTATTGGCCCTCGAACTGGCCGTTCGCTACGGACAGGAACGGGTTGTTTAGCTCCATCCTGATTATCTCATCCGGCACGGAAAAGCGTGATATCTTCGAGGCCAGCGATGTCGCCGACCACTTCCTGATCTCGCTCGGCGGTCTCAGGAATACAACAATCACTGTTATGTTGTCACTCGAGTTGTTCGTCTGAGCCTGCTGTATCAGTGTTTTCGGAATGCAATCGAGGTCGACTGAAACAAGAGCGAACAATAGTTCAAAAAATTTGTACATTGAGTAAACAGATAAATGAAAAGAAAAAGAATTGTTCATCTTGAACATTTGAGACGAACAATGTTCATAGGCTTGTGAAACAAGAAAAATTTTTATACTGAGAGAACAGAAAAAAAGGATTGTTTCTCTTAAATATTTTAAGAGAAACAATTCCTTTTTTTTAAATTAGTCCTTTCAGTTCAAACCTTTCAAACAAACAATTCATTTTCGTGCAAATTTTTCTTTCCTTACAAGCTCGTGAGCTGTTTGTCAAAAAATGATAAAAATTCGTTAACTCATGATCGCGAAAATCGAGTAACCGTTGTAAACTTTATCTCGGCTGATAGCTCGTTCGAGGAACAAGGCTGTAAATCAATGAGACCCCTCCCAATTCGCGATATTTCGTCTTCCTTTATGACCGTAAACGACGAAGAAGATTACTAGTATGCAGGAAATTCCTGCATACCTCAAAACCGGCTCGCTATTCTAGCTAATTTTTATTTTCTTTCCAATCAAAAAAATATCAAACTTCGATATTACAGAAATGTACATCTTGTTGGTTAAAAATTCTTTTTCTCAATCCAGGAATTCTGTCTTAACGAAGAGTTCAATATTTCTGCGATAAGTCTGAAATAATTGAACCGGCAAAGTTTTCGCTCGTTAAATGGTGAAATTCTTGACTAGTTTTTATTCGATCGACTCGCTCGAGCGTAAGAGCGTGTAACGTCTCTCCCGCTGTACTCGCGAATTTCGTACTTTCTTCTCTCTTTTCGGCTTAGTCATACCGCTTCGTGTCGGTGTACGCGAATGAGTCACTTTTGGTTGAGTACAGTAATAATTATGCAACTGCAGTGGTAGTCGGAGCGAGAACCACAAAACGGGGGAATATTAAAGCTCTACAAAACTGGCGAGTCAATTGAAGTGAAAAAAACATACAAAATTGCTGCTAATTATTTGCTGAGTTACGTAAGAATCAAATTTTTTACAATTTTTTTTTTCGTCAGAGTTGTATATCAGAGTAATCAACGCGTGAAAATCGTCGTTCAAAAATGACAAAACCGGCGAGTCAGAGTGAAAAAAAATTGCTGCTAATTAGTTGCTAAGTTACGTAAGAATCAATTTTTTTTCTCTCGACTCGCCAGCTCTACGGAGTCGAATATGAGAGTAATCGACGCGTGAGAAATCGTCGAGTGGATTAATTTCGTGTACAAGAGGGAGTGAAAATTTTTTGTTTCGCGAATTCTCGCGACGGCCCTGGGCCGAGTTCGTTGACCCAGGCGGAACGTATCAACGCCTGCGTATTCTCGTCCTCTCGTGCAGTTTCCCCCGTCTCTTTTGGTGGAAGGTAGGAGCTTTTTAGTACCACCTTTGCCTCCCTCACCTACTCCCGCCCCCCCCCCCTCCATTCTCGACGCTCCACTGACTTTATTACGTCGAGAGCGAGCGCGAGAAAAAGAACGCGAGGCGTAGGAGGCTCCCGAGGGATAGCAGGAGGTCGTACGCGCCTTTCGCACGCAGACGTCTATTCACTCTCGTCTCTCATTCTACTCGCATCCGCCTTTCGCGAAACTATCCGCTATTCTCTATCCTTGTTTCTTCATTTGAATGTCTACCCCCTCCTCTTCCAACTCTTGGAAAATCCTCCTCCCCTCGCGTCTGTCTACGGTTTTCCATTAAAACTCGTCGACGCTTTAATTTTGCCACTTATCCTTCGCCACTCTCCTCCCATTTCCATATTCGTCTTTTTTTTTTTCATTCTGTACTTTTCTCGCTCGCTCGCGGATACTCCAAAGCTATCGATTCTTCAAGTTCACGGTTTTGCCACCTTTTTTCTCGTCACGAGGGCTCACAAAAAAATTTAACAAATTGGAACAGGATTTTGTTCAATTATTATACTGAAAATAATAATTTTTTCAAGATAATATTTAATTGAAAATATAGAAAAAACATAGTTTGATGAAACTTAGTACTTGGTAAAAATGAATGTGTAATTTGTTGAAAAATCTGAACTATAAAATTAACAGAAAGAACATATCAACGTATTTCAATTGTTGAATTTTGAAGAGTTGAATATTCCTCTATTAAAATTACTATTTTTGCCAATTATTTCAATTTAACATCATTTTTGGTTAAGAAGATATTAAGAAAATATTAACAACATATAAATATTGAAGTTGATGTAATAATTATATTCAATGAACAACATTCAGTTTCAGACGAATCAGTTTTGAACATTTTAAGTGTTAATATAACATATTGTTTGTACTTAAAATGACATTGTGACATTGTGTGTGATTTGATAAATTTAACATATTCGTTTTTACCATACACGTATACGAAATAAGTAACTTCAACAAATTTTCATTTTCAGTGTAAATGAAACTGTTTGATTTTTATCAAACATTTTTTCTGTGGAGACAGTCGGTGAGAAACTTGGTAAATGGTTTAGTGAGGTATAATAATAAGGAATTTCATTGAGGCTTCATCTTCGACGTTGGAGTTCGCGGAGCGTTAAAAGGAGAAGAATTCTCGAAAGGCGCGTGTTACGCACGCACGAGTTCGCTGTATATACGCCAACCTCTCTCTCTCTCTCTCTCTCTCTCTCTCTCTCTTCTTTTCTCCCTCGTCCGCAATTCGACCGAGATTATAGTGATTCGCGTCCTAATGAATTCTGGGGCGCGTACGTACCGTGTCGTCGAGTGGCTACCGCGTGGAGAACTCGAGCGCGGCTTCCGCAGGATGCCCGCGAGAGAGAGTCAAGGTCACGAACGAGACGACGTCCGAGAATGATAACCGCAAAAACGCGAGCCGATCACGATCGTAGTAACAGAGTTTTATGATCCGCGTCGAGCACGAGAGAGAGAGAGAGAGAGAAAAAATATTTCATCCTCCAGCCATTCGCCACTTTTATTGCATTCTAGAAGAACTTTTCTCTCGCTTTTTCGTTCGGTTATCCTGTTACTGGGGTGAATTTTTTTCCCCCGAAGAATTTTTATCACCAGCGGAATTTGAGCCGGAAACTTTTTTTGAACTATCTTATCGTTTGAGATTTTATTTCATGTAAAACTAAACTGAACGTTTGCAAATGAATATTTAGTACAATCTATACAATTTTTTTTTGCAGTATACTATCGATATTTCTTGCTGAATCAACTGAATGAAAGAAAGACGAAATTCTGTAATTTGCATGGTGCTCTTTCTTTAATTGCGAATTGGAAAGTTTTCAGGATCGCGAGTCTCTCGGCCCGCATGGTAATAGCCGCACGCATGACTCGCCACTTATTGCTCGGCACTTTGTTCCGTTTCGCGAATCGATATCGAGCTCGCATGAATAATCGAGTTTGGCTTAATGAAGAGCCGGTCGTTTTGACGTCTCGAGCGAGCGGCACGTGCAACCTCCCCCGCCATAACGGAATCCGAGCCCACATGGCAACTAGAATCGCGCAGTATGCGTCATCATAGCCGGCTCTCTAAACGCGTTTCCACTTTTATCAATGAAAAAGAAATTTCTAGTCGCGATACTTCCGGGAGGATTCTCTCGAAATCTGTGCATTATCTTAACATTGTTTTAAAATAATTACATTGAGAAAAATGTTGAAAGAAATGTTTCCTACAAGAATTTTTAATCGCAATCACAAAGGAGTCACAATCTGTACTAACATCCAACATTCTGATATAATAATCATACACAGATGACTCATTTTTCAAATTTCAAAATTAAAAATGATCGTATTAGTTATTGTGACTCTTTTGTGATTTTCTTTGTGATTGTGATTGAAAATTGTTGTAGGAAATAAAATTAAACAAAATGATTGTATTGATTATCATGACTCCCAAACATCGTTAACGCAGAGTTCTCGCACGAGAGGCAAACCTTCGACCACAAAACTCATCGAAAGTTCTCGTAGATGTTCGAGACACTCGATATCGTCGAATGAAACTCGGCCTGTCTGGAACTCGCGGCGAGACGCGATCGATCCTCGAGAGATCGCAACGAGAAAACCGCCGACACTCCCTCCCCCAGCGAGCTAGACGAGTCTGACGAGAGTCGCGAAAGAGGGATGGGGGTGGGGGTAGAGTGACATCGTTCTCGAAAGAGAGTTTCAATTACACGGAAATATTGAATTACGCGATACGATATTAAAACAGCCGGCGGACAATAGACGGACGACGAACCCCACTCTCCTGGATAATGTGACGCTCTCTGTCTAGGGAAACTCGAAAATTCTACAATTTCTCACGTCGAGCGTAATATGCCGCTCTGCCTTGTGCGACACGGTTCATAACGTTGCGCTAACTAACGACTCTTTCTCGGACAATTCCCCCGGGAAAAAGTTAATTTATCGTAAAAGTGGAATTTTAATTCTACTCTAGATTTACTTCACCGCAATAAAAATTTTGTGGAATGTACTAAACGTGTATTTGTATACGTTGAAAATATTTAATTTACTAGATAAAATTGTTCGAACTGCAGATATCAATTTTTAAACTAATATTTAGTTATCAACAAATATTTATTTGAATGTATGTAAACATTGTTACATTCTACGAAATTTGTTTGCAGTGTTCTAATTTTATCGTTGCATACTCAGAACAGAGAAATATTATTCCGAATAGTAACACACGCACAGCATGATTCATACTGCATTGAGATGCAACCCTCGTGGAATAAAAGCCACTCAATTTTTTACCCCAAAGTAGAAAATTGACGTGGGCAGTGAGATGAGATAGGCGTGCCCATCAGGAGAAGCGCGCAGGCAGAATCGCGACAGCTGCGCAACGTTCTACGACATTTCGGCATAATTTGACGCGATCGAGCATCGATTTCGCGGACCATCCCTGGGGCACGCACCCCCAGAGCGATGACGTCACACTGTGCGCGCGCTCACGGGATGTAGGCTCGAATCGATAAATGGAGCCCTCTCTCTTGCTCTCTGCGTTGCGTGAACGCACCACCCACGAATTTTTACGACAGCTCGTCATGCGTCACTGAACGCGCACCTGTGCGGTTTCGTAATTTTTTCCCCTCCAAGGATGTTTAACTGCCATTTAAAAATATCCTGTTTTCAATAATATTGTTCACTGTTAAGGATGTTCAGAAGTCACAATAATTAATACAATAATTTTTAATCTTCAAATTTTGGAAAATAAATCAAGAAAAGTTTGATTTTATATCTCGAATCTCAAAATTAAAAAGTATTGTGATAATTATTGTGACTCCAGAGTGTTTCTATTTTTTCGAGTTTCCTTTTCACTTTACTCGTCAACGATTCAACAACTGGTAATTTTATTTGGTGTTAAATTTTTTCGATTTTTAACGAGAATTGTGTAAAATGTGTAGACACGATGCTACTGAAATTTCGTACAAAGTACGTTTTAACGAATTACGCGTACGCCTAGCGCGCATAAATCAACTTCTCGAGTCGTGGAACGATCGTTGAACCACTGCTCATCCGGCCCTGACGGTTCTCCTAGCCCCTCGAGTTCGAGATTATTTTTTCCCTCCAGCTAGCCGGCTCGTCTATAACGCGATATGGTGTTATTGTTAATCGTTATTTTTTTGCGTAATAATCGACCGGGAAATTACATGTTTACTCCACCCAAGCGAGGGGGAAAGGGGTAATAATTGTCGAGGAGGGGAGGGAGAAAAAATTACAATTCCGAGATGGGCTATTTGCATCGAGTTTATAAGTCGGATTAGAGTCAATTAGAAGGTTTTAATTACGAGTTACGGAGCGTCGGAGGCAAAATAATTTTCTACTCTATAAAAACCGCTCGCGCGCGAGCATCCGCGCGGTTCGACGTTTTTCGAGGATAGACGGGTTGACCGTTGGCAGGCGCGAAAGTACGGAGAGAAAAATTTTGTTCAACCTGCTATATAATATTAAATACCGAACAAAAATATTTTGTAATTCGATCAAATGAATTATTGTTCATGATTAAATATTAGTTTGATTTATATCTGTACAAATAATTATTTTGTCAGGCAAATTAAATATTTATTTAAAGTAGTAGCTAAGTCAGTTAGTAGCTCTATAAAATTTTTTTCGCAGTTTATATTTTGTTTCAACAATTTTATCGAACTGTCAAAATATCGTCTGGCCGGATTGCATATTCGATTGGTCGAACAGAATTTTTTTCAGTGTACGCGTTCAAGAGGCACACCGATCGAGAGGGGACGATGATTCACGGATTAATCTCGATTCCACGCGGTGAAACTATTTTTCTCGCTGCGAGAAAATTCGTTTCACGCATGACTCAAACTCACCGGAAACTTATTCTTATACTTTGCGTAATCGGGCGAGTTAAAGAAATACGTCCGCGCAATCAGCGTTGTTACCACTGAACAGTTACAAGAGTTTTGAAACTCGAGACGAATTACGGACAAAAAAATTTTTTTAAGCCAACTATGCATTTCTGTACTACCAGCAAGTTTTCTTGAGATACGAATAAAATTTTGTGAATAAAATTGGTTTAACAAATTGTGTCGAACTGAACTTTTTATCAAACAATCAAAATGATTCAACAAAATTTTGTCAAAGATACAAAAATTTCGAACGGTGTATCAAAATTAAGACAGTTGTAACGAGTGATCGTTACCTCACAAACATTCGAAAAAAAAAACTGTGAAAGCCTTGCGAGAAAAGTGAAACTGGGCTGAGGATTTATGTTCTAGTGTTACGATCTGAGATTTTTCATTGGAAAAAATTTGCGACTCACTCGTAGATTGATCACAATGTCACAAATCGAATGAATCACAACGATCCATCGATCGTCTGCCCTCGTGGGAATCGACGAATCAATCGTCGCACATTGAACGCGAGCTACGAATTTCGGTTGAAGCGTGGCAATAATAAACACCGGTGTTGTTATAATTTCTCCGCAACGAGACAACAAACAATCGAGGGAGCTCTGTAAGGTCGAAGCGCGGTGACTCACTTCTGCCTCACCGGCGTCGGGGATCGGCGAGAAAAAACTCGACGTTACCTCCAGTTTCACTCTAAAATTTCCTCCTTTGAAAAAAAATATTCAAAGAAACACCTTTCACCCGCACGATCTTGCCACACGATCGAACTGGCGCGCAAATTCAAAACTCACACACGCGAGATCGATCACAACCAACGCACCGGTGAATTTCCGCAAAGCCCGAGATTCCAGCCAGAGAAAACTATTTCGAAAAATGCTGGAACGAGTTCTCAAAAAAATCCGGAATCGTCGGGAGAGCTGGAAAATTCGGAATCCTTGGAAAATTTTGTTATCGGCTCGCTGGCCGGAACGGGATAAACTTTGAAGAAAAAGATTACCAGCTGTCCGAGAAGAGGGTGGCTCCTCGAGGTCTCGGGGTTTTCTCTTTTTTCTCGATAAAAAAGAGGCGAGAGGTTGAGAGCGCGCGCGCTCGCGAATGTTGTGTCGGGCGTGGCGATTCGCGACCGACTGGCCACGGGGCAGGAGGCGAGAGATGAAAACCGCCGGATGTCGCCACCGTACCAGTGCCGTATGACTCACGCGCGGGACCACCCTCGCCTGCGCGCCGCTCCTTCGCGATCCGAGCTACCTCATTGGTCGACCGGAATATATTCTTCCTCACCCTCTCTGCCTTTTTTTTCCTTCCCTTTTTCTTCGAGCTGCGTGATTTTTTTATCGCAGAGAAAAAAAATCAAAAGATGCTCAGTCGAAACTTAACGAGGATTGCGAGAGAATCGTAATTAGGTCCTGATAAATACTGAGAAAAAAATTTTGAACCAAAATTTGCAATCATACACTGCCAAGATATTTTGAGCGAAATAAAAATCTTTTGAGTGAATATTGGTTGATTTTTATCTATGAAAATATCCTCTTGGCAGTAATGTTAAATAAGTAAAAGAGAAAATTTTGAATCACAAATCACATTTAAATCAACAAAATTTTTTTCTTGTACATTGCTCATCAAGACCTGATGAATTAGGCTCTTTAATTCACAACAGAGTTGTTTCGTTTAAAAGCAAGAAGGATTCCCATGCGAGTAATTGCTGCGACTGTAATTTTGACAGCGCGTGTTCTCTACAAACGAAGGTAATATAGCCCGAAATTTCGGTGAGTTCGCGAGGGATGATGAAGGACCGATCAAAGGCCAATTTTAGTATAAAAGACTCAGAAAATTGTAACGACGGGAATTGTCAGACGGTTTTATATTGAAATTCAAAATAGAGTTAATTTGAGATTTCAAAAACTTGAAACAAAAATATTATATAAAGTGTAATACCAGTATAGAATCTAGAAATTTTAAAGAAATTTAGAATTAGATTTTTTTCAATAGATTAATAAGATTCCACTGTATATTACAAATCAAAATCATTTTCTTTCACTGTTGGTGTAAATAATGCCCTGATATGTACATAAATAAATAAAAAAAGTCATTTTCTTTCTCATATTTCGTAAACTTTTCCCAAAGACCTTCCCCGTCTCAGTCGGCCAGCTTATATAGTTGGCAATTTAGGCTGATCGATCAATCCGATTTGGCAGGAGGGACTCAATTTCGAAGCCGGCCGGGGCACGTCAAACTCGGCACCTATTTATGGTAGCCGCTCGACCCCGACGGATTATCGATGCACGGATCGTAGCCACGCCATTTGCGAAACCAATCGGCGATTCGGCCGGCTCTTCTCTTCGGTTTGCTCTACCCTTCGTACCGACTGAATTACAATTAGCACTCGCGTAAAAATAAAACGATAACGTCGATGGTAAATACGCGCCGTTAGATTTTTCGAGAAGGTTTACTTCCTGCAAATAATTGTTTGATACTTGCATATAAATATCAAATTCGATAAAATGAATTTGTTTAAATATTAGTTGAAACAATTATTTTGTCTATAGTAAATTGAATATTTGAACGCCAAATGAATATTTTTCTACAAAATCTTTTTCTATTATCTTTAATGATAAATATTTGAGGTTTGGTCTCCACCAAACAATCGGGGGAAAATCAATCTGAGAAAAATATCCCCTCGGAGAATTTTATCATCCTCGGAGGAAGTCGTATCGACGCACAAAAGGAGTAAACAAATAAACCGACGATGCTCTCGGACGGAGAGGCCGTATTTTTCTTCCGGACCCTTGGCTCGCCCCCTCGCCGTTCTACCATCGCGTAACGACATCCGCTGCGATCCTGGGGAACATTTTACGGCTAACATCGAACCGCGAACGAGGCAATTTTCGTCGTCGAGCGAAATCATTGTCTTCGCGCTGCCGTACTTATCGGTTTCCACTTTCACTCCTAGAAAGGTTTTTTTTCTCTCCTCGGCGAGTTCTCGCTCTTCCTGTCGCTCCTTCATTCTCGTTCTCTCGTTCCTTCTTTAACGAGCGTAACGATCCTCCACCGCAAAGGAGACTAGTTTGCGGGGAAGCGAGTAATTCATCGATAAGCGACTTGTTAATCCTCATCAGAAATTTGTGATAAGCGAACGTTTCGAGTTTTGAAAATGTGTCAGTTTGAAAACTTCAATAAATATAAATAGAAATAAATATAAATATGAAGCTCAATTGAAATTTAAAGAAACATTTCAAAATATAGCTACGATAAAATATAAAATAATCATTAATAAACGAATTAATTGCAAAATTTGTTTATTTTGTTAATTTCATTTATTTATGATCCTTCTTTAAATATTAAAACTTGGATGTACAACTGTCATTTTGTTTTTCAAGAAAAGTTAAAAATAGTTAATTAAATATCCGCGACTCAGACAGTATGATTAAAAAAATCTAAAATATTGACTGTTCTTGACTGTTTCCATGTACTTTTTCCAAGCGGCGTGAAAAATTCCAATTAACACCTCGAGCCAAGATTTTAATTGAAGGGGGAAAAAATTTCTCCCTCAAACTCCACGTCTGAGCGGTTTTTCTATTCATTGGACGTAGTCGAGGATTTTCAACCGAGAGAGACGCAGGGACGAGTGAATTCTTTCTCCCTCTCTCTCTCTCTCTCTCTCTCTCTCACCCCGCAACGTCACTTTTCACGGCTCTACCAATACAAGATCGCCCACACTCACCACCACCGGCTCACGGAATCGTTAGCGATCATTGTTATAACAACGTTCGAGTTACGTGGCGTTGCACGCTTCTATAGACGCTCGTATTTACATATGTATTGGGGGAAGTCGAGGGAGGGGGCTTCCCCCGGTCCCATAATGCGTATAGTGCGAAACACGTCATCCAGGACTAAACTACACGCGTTCAACGAACTGCTAGCCTCTCAAAATTAATTGTCCGGACTAGATTCTCGTCATTAGAGGTGGACGATTATCTTTTTATACCCAGAAAAAAAATCAACAATTTATATAATCCAAAAAAAATTGAAGGAACAGTTGTCATTTTCTAATGACAGCTTAAAATGATCACCTGGCCAATTTGATTCCATTTTTAGTCGAACTGTAATTGTATGAAAATGAGTGCCTCCTTAATTTTGAGGAGTGTATGTACGTATTATTCTTTCTGTACACTTTGGTTTCAAAATCGCTCGAAAGAGGTCCATGGAGACTATCGAGAAAGCAGAACGGAAATATATTTTATATACCCCAAGATTGATATTCAAATAAATTGTTTTTCTCCCAATAGCGATGATATATTTCCCCATCCCCTCGACGAAAGCGGCCGATCGTCGAAAATAAATTACCCGATGGATCGGCGAACGGGGCTCCCAGAGCGTCCTCCTTCTTCTCGCTCGCCCACGTGCCAGACAGCGAAGATTTGATAAACAGCGAGGGGGTCCCCTCGTTATCGACGTCCCGCGAAACGTTTAATTCCCCTCCGGTTCGTTTTCGAGCGATTCAGAGAGAGCCGGCTCTCTCGCTCGATATCGGTAATTGCGCGTGACCCGAGACCGCGTCGTGGAAGTCCCGGTCAAACCCGACGAGACGAGAGGAAACTCTTTTTTTTTACTTTCCTCTTCCTCCGCTCTTTACCCACATGAAGAGAAAAAATAGTAAAATTTGCCATTCTATATAGTAACTAATCTCATATTTTACAAAACTTATGAATGATATTATGTAAAATGATTAT
Source organism: Goniozus legneri (assembly GCA_003055095.1). Lineage (NCBI taxonomy): Eukaryota > Metazoa > Arthropoda > Insecta > Hymenoptera > Bethylidae > Goniozus > Goniozus legneri. Next base: position 53,891 of record NCVS01000581.1, read on the forward strand.
CGCAATTTTCGTTTTTTTTTTTATAGTAACGAAGTAAATAGTAAATATTTCTATGCTACACCGGACACAACAATAACTGGCATTGCTTATTATATTCTAATTTGATAAGCTGCTCTTTTAAGTTTGTTATTGCAACAAAAAAAAATATATATCAAAACGTTGGATCTAGACAAATTTTATTTTTCATATTCTATGAAAAATGATCGTTATTATGTAACGTAGTAATTATTATGTTGCATGGAGAACAATGTTCTTCAGAATTGTAAATTTTTTTTTAATCATTGTATAAAATATGAAATAATTGGTATTCCTTTTCCTACTGCACAACTCTCATTCTCAGCTACAGTATCAGAATACTCGTTCATATCTTGCGATGAAGTTGTCTGCTGGCAATATTCTTAATTAGTCCCTGGGGTCGTATTGACACTAGACGATAATTCCCCTCTGACGCATTGTACCCCGACGATGAATGTCGCATTGTTTGCCGAACAAAATGAAATGGAATTCCGTGCTAGAGCCAGGGACCGAGCGATTACGGGTCTCTCTCTCTCTCTCTCTCTCCCTCTCTCTCTCACACCTCGGGCTACGAAATCGATCGATTTTTAACGAGAAAAGCGTGTTAGGTCGAAACAGGAGCGATGAGCGCGCGTAATCGGCGATTTTAATTCGAATCCGTGCGCGGTCTCGCCTCGAGCGTCTAACGGTCCCGAATCGAAGCTAACTGTATCCCCTTGATAACAGCAGTTTCCGGCTTCCGAGCCGTTTATCGAGGCGAAAAGGTAAAACGAGCTCGCTCGATTTATCGGAAATTTGTCGAGAGACGTCGAGATTTATAAACGCGGATTACCGGCGAGGCGGGGAGGAGGCTAGAGAGTCTCGAGCCGTGGAGAATCGCGAGCGTTATAAATTCAGACGAGTCACCGCGTCGCGTCTCGTAAATTCATTGGACCGTCCCGAGTGCTCCTCTCGCCGAAAAAAAAATGAGAAAAAATGCCAGAGTACACCTTCGTATCTATAGCGGCGGAACGAATACATGTATACACGCGATTATATTGCGTATCGCGTTTTGCGAGGGGGATGAAAAATTGCCTCTTCTTCGCTAGAAATAACAAAATTTTTACTTCATATGAGCCAGTGATATCGAGTAAAAATTAAAATCTACAAAAAAACCACACAAGCTATTCAAAAAATTATTGGGTAAGAGATATTTAAGTAATACTGTCATTACTATGAGGATGTCGTAGTGTTAATATAAAAAGTTTTAAAAAATTATCGCGAATGAATGAAACTTGCTAAGAAAATAAATAAATTTTATATTTCGTTTATTAATAACTATTTTATTATTGCTATATTTCATATTATTTTTTTAATATTTCAAGCTTCATATTCATAAATTATATTTATTTAAGCTTCCAAACTAATTTTTCAAAGCCGCTATATTTTATTGAAACTTCGATAAAACTGGCCAGTTACTCGTCAAATAATCTCGTAACTTTTAGTGTTCTTCTTCATTTTTTCGTCTTTTCGTTTTTTCTCTCGCGATGAGAGACGCGAAGCGCCGAAGCCGAACGCGAGAGGAAGAGATCGTCGCGGTCCGGCAATTTTCGATTTACCACTATAGGAACGTCTCGTTCGTTCCAAATGGAAAATCTCGTCCGGTCGGAGGCGATAAGCCGTGAAAATTGGCTAAGCCGAAAATGTAGATCCGATCGAGTGGACGATGAAATTTTTCGGAGCGAGAAGTTTCTCGAAGCTGTACGTGGCAGCGCGTGCCTTTCGAAAACCCCCTCCCCTCGCGCAACACGCGAAATTCACTCGAGCGTAGAACGAGACCGTTCTGGATTCCATCGTGGAAGAAGTACACGCGTTTTTTCTTCTACCTCACGAAGTAAAAACTTCACGCAGGAAGTGCGAAACGAGCGAAATTTTGAATTTTTTTTTTACCGAAGGATTTCATGCGTGGAGACTATGAAAGTCAAAATGTTCTTAGAAAAAAAATGCACATAAAATTAGGGAATTATTAAATGAGTCACAGAGATACGATCTCGAATAGAAATGAGCCGGAGTTACCAGTAACCTTCCACTGGATCTCGCGTTACTCGAGCCAATGAAGCAAAAAAAAATCCGCCGACGGGGAAATTTTTTCGCTTTTAATTAGCGTGAGTGGGAACTCCCTCGCGATAAACGCCAAAAAGCTCGTAATCTAATCGCCCGATAGCGAGAGAGGAGAGGAGGAATAGATAGGTAGGCCGTCCGTCAGGTGAAATTTACGTCTCGCTCGCTTTACGAGCGCGTCCATCTCGCTTCACGGAGAATGCCTCCAGCTGGCACGCGCTCGCGGTATCGGGATGCTCTCTCGCGTCACGAGAATCCTCCATTCCACAAAATTCTGACTAGAAAAAAGTAATAAACTTGCTGCGTTCAAGTACTTAATTCACTAGACAAAACTATTTTAATAACAATTTCATACCAATTTCAATTCGTTTTATCGAATCTTCAGTACATTCAACAAAATTTTTTTGCGGTGCAAGAATTTTTCCAGCACACAATGCAACAATGAACCTTCGCCGAAGAAAAACCACACGTCGAATCTCGTTACTCGAATAATACCGGCCGTCTAATTATCCTCGTTAAAGTTCTCTTTTCGCGAGCTTCCACATATCCCCTCCCTTTTTCTGTACACCCTCGTCCGACTTCTCGGCGCTAATTAACTTTCGGCTGTACGCGAGGATCCACTGGCAATCGAGGGCAACGTAAATTGGAAGTTGAAATCGAATTATCCCGAAGTTGCGTCCGATCTTGCAGGGGTGAACGGCTGCGTCAGCGCCGGCGCTACTCGCCGGCTTATTGCCCTCGAAGTTAGCCGAGGAGACGACGGGAGTGCCGCCGGCGACGAGGAAGTCGTTCTCTTCCTACACGTAGGAAATTTTTTCGCTGTCTTGCTCGCTGTGAGCGTAGATCAGTTTTACACTTTAATAGCAGAGAATGAAAATTTGTTGAATTTGCTCAATATTTATTTGCGTAGACAGGAAAAAGGACTTGAATTAAGACAAATATACTTAATTCAAGAGAGTTATGTAGAAGAACTTAGTACTAATTACCAAGTACTTCCAATCAGATATTTGTTTGAATTCAATCGAATTGAATATTTCTATATACTGAAATAAATATTAAACAACGTACTTCGATGAATTGTTTTGATTCAACTTCGCGGACAACTGCTCTGTAGCTTCTAGCTGTACAATTCTCAAAAAGAGATTTAAACCTACGCGAGCGAGTCTCGATTCTTATTCCAACTTCTTTCCCTCCTGAACTTCGTATTCCCGGCGGTGTCAGCCTCAAGTTCTTACAATTAGTGATTCATACTCGATGGCACGCGATGTGGCAACTCTCTCGCGGCTGTTTACCTCTCTCTCTCTCTCTCTTCCTCTCACGAGGTCCGGAAAACAGTGGGGGTGGCGTAGACGCGAGAAGATCGTCTGCACGCTCCGCCGATTCCCTTTCCACTTCCCACCTTCTCCTCCGCCCGGATGTTACGTCACGTGATTCAGGTTTTGCGCTCACGAGAGGTACACGCGTGTAGGCTTATCCTGTACAGCTCTCCTCGCCGTCTCACCGAGTTTCCTGCGAGTTCGCTCGAAGGTTCCGAGAACTACGGTAAATCCCCGCGGAGCGATTTATCTCGCGATAATTCATCGATCAACTTTTTTCTCTCCCCCTCCCCTCTCGTTTTAATCGAGCCAGAAACTCGAGCGAGAATTTTTTTTTTACTCATCTTTGACAGTAGATTTACAGACTGAGCCAATTTGACTCGTATCTAGTTTTATTAACACATTCTATGCAAATATGTATCTTCTCTTCTCTAAAGTTTGTTTATAATTTTTTCAAAGAAAATTCATTTCGTTGTTTCAAATTGAAACATTCTTGTGAAAATAGGTATGTAAAATAAATCTAATTATAAACGAAGGAGCGTATGAAAAGTAAACTTTTGATAAAACGTTTCTATTTTTTTTCTCGGAAACTTTTGACAAAGCTTCCTGAGAGCGTTTAACGATCTAGGACGATTCAGACGTATGGAGCACTTAACGAGCACAATAGCGAAATTACAAGAAAAGTCGACGAAGGTGCTGGGGTCAGAGTTGAACGAAAGCAAGCGGAGGTGGATTCGCGAAACGAGCCGATCGATCCGGTGAGCTCTGCCAAGCTTCGTTCCCGGATACGGCCATGCAACAAAAAATAATTATTCGATTCAGAGTCGTTTTATTTGATCCAGAAACTACTCAGAAGTATTGGTGCGTTACAACACAAAGTATTGGTTGATCTAAGAACAAGAACAAGAACGAAGCAACGAAAACAGCAAAACAATAATAAAATGAAACAACGAAATGAATTTTGTTTGAAAAAATTGTAAACCAATGTAATTATAAATTATTAACTTTAAATGTTCGTTTTTATCACCAATTTTTTTTACTATATTTGAATTTTAATAAAAATGTTACAAAATACGAAAAATAAAATCATCGCATAAACAAATATTTTCATTCACGAGGCGTTCGATGACACCGAAAGAGAGAATCGAGGAAGATCCCATTAAAGAGGTATCGAGACAGGAAACAAAGGTCTTGTATCGACTATGGAAGACCTTAAATTAGTCGCGAAGAGACACGCCTCGACGACGAGCCGAGAGAGGACAGAACAATGGCGTAGAATCTCGCCCTTCACCGCGCCAATTTATTTTCGCGATTCGCCACGGTGAGAGAGCCTCGCGGAGTAAAAATTCGCTAGAAACGCTGCCCCGCAAAATCGAGAGAGACAATCGTTCCCCGATAAGCTGATTATGCCGATTGTCCGGGTCCGGCGAACGCTCGTTCGTTTAATTAACCGCGATTCTCTATTCGTCGCGAGAAATTTATAGCGAATTTCAAACGCTGATTGCCAATTAATGCGCCATAAATTCGACGGACGAGTCGGTATTTCGCTCGGAAACTTCGACTACTGTGGAAACTATGTTGAAGATTTCGACTATTCGATCTGCCAGTACAGAAAATGCCAAGGCAACGAAGAAATTATAAAATTGAAAATTTTGTTTTGAATTTAATTTTCTAATTTTAGTTCCTATTCAAAAATTGGTTTTAAAAAGTAGAGCCAATTTTCATTCCTTATCGCGAAGCAAAAATATAATTCTGGCCGAAAATGTATGGCACCCTTCGAGATCCGTAAGATCGGTCACGAGGCGTGGCTCGTTGACGGATGATCGTGAATTTTTTTCCGTCCTACACGCGCCTGCCGGAGTGAAACGAACGAGAAACCGAGCCAGATGGGCCCCCGGATACGACTAGAGAGAGAGAGAGAGAGAGAGAGAGAGAGAGAGCAGAACTTTTCGTCATAACGCGCGTCATTTCGTGTTGTGGGACGATTAATCGCAGCCAGGAATCCCTCTTCGCTCTCCCGCGGGGGTGTTTAAAGGGACGCCTCGTTTCGTCCAATTCCGTTTCGAAGATTACAAAAATCCCCTGCTAAAAAAAATAAACCAGCGATAAGAACGTTAAAAGTGGTGCAGAGTCGATTTGACCTACCGCAAACTCTCGACAGTCGCGGGGAACCTCGGGAAACGAGCCAAGAAAGATTTTTACCCACTTCCCGAAGAATGACTCTACCGATTTGGACCTATTCAGTCAGACTTTCTACCCTTAATTAGATTTTCTATGATTCGAGAATTAGCGATGAGTTGCCAATGCCAAACTTCGAGATCATTAATTACCCCACTGTATATTAAAATTTTGTAATAAATGTGATAATAAATATTTAGCTAGACAAATTGTTTATACAGATACCAATTACAAATATTTAATCATTCATTTGAACGAATGAAACATTTATTGAACAAAATTTGACATTCAACAAAAAATTTTTCAGAGTAGAAATACATCTTCAATTCATACTTCAAATTTTTTCATCTCCTGAACATCCTTCATCAGCGGGAAGATCGAAATTCCGTAATTTCGGAAGCGGGTCATGGCATTCGGCGAAACGACTTAACGATACTCGGAACGCGTCTACGTTCCTAGGCTAGTTCTCGTCGGAAAAGCGCCAAAGGGTCGTCGAACCTCGCACGTTCGAGCGAGATAAAGTAAAGGAGAGAGAGGAAGAGAGAGAGAGAGAGAGTCTACAACTCTCCGGCGAATGCTTTTCAGCTGTTAAAATCGTTCAAGCCGCGAGAAGATCGGCCGCGGGTTTATATTCCCTACGTAGAGAAACGCGTCACGAGGAAGCGATTTCGACGTTGACGCGCCGATAGCCGCGTTCTATTTGCGGTCTCGCGTATGCTCCCTGCTATTGCCGCCTCGAGAATTTTCATTTCGCTACGGTAACTGTAAAAAAAAAATTCCTTCAAAGTTTAGACCTCGTTCGACATTTAAGAGTCGTAGAAAAAAATGAGTACTATCACTGAGAAAAAATGTTGAACTGTTGAAATGTGGAATGTTGACTTTGTTGAGTTGGAAAAAATCTTGAGTGAGAAATTTAACAATTGTTGAATATTGTAATAATGTTGTTGTTGTTGTTAATAATAAAAACAACAACTAACAATTATTTTGTTAGACTGAACTATCAAAATATCCTCCTGACAATACATTTAATTGTTTCAACATTTTTTTTCACTGTGAAGCAAAAGTTTTAACGTTCTCAAAAAATTCCATTATTCGATGTTAAAAGCCAATTTCAGTTGCCCAACACGTTCGATCGAAATTCTAATTCCGCCAAATCATGCGATTATCAAACATCCGATCGATTTAGCCGGGAATAAAAATGTTCATGAAACGCGTGAAATTGAAATAAAATTAGCCGTTCTAGTTACGTCGGACGTTAATTAAACGATCGAGAGACGCGAGCCTTTGCGGTTTCTTATTTCGATCCACTTTTTCTCTCTCTCTCTCTCTCTCTCTTCCTCATCGCACGATGTACCGGCACGGCTCGTCGAACGATTAATATTAATCGCGACTCGAACGAAAAATTTCGAGCGCTCGATCGGCGCGCTCCGGGAGGCTCCCGTCGCCGTTCTCATTTCCCGAAACGCAGAAAATGAAATTCATCTTGCTCGTTGCTTGAACGATATGCGCGGAATGTCGTTGTGACTCACGTGTGAGAGAGCGCGACGACGTTACGCTCTCGCGTGTGTTCGCACGCTAAAATTGGAAACCTCCTCTGGCGTCATGAAATGTTCACCGAGAGAGGAAAAAAAGACACTCGCGTACACGCCGGAGCATGAAAAAGCGGGAGGAGAGACGAGCCTTTTTGGCCAAGTCGAAAAATGTTCTTTGGTTGTTACGCTGCAAAAATTTCGTGGAATGTACTAATCATTTGCATACCAAATATTTAATTTGCTAAAACATCTCATCGAATTAAACATTCTACAAAATTTTTTTATCTACATATTTCACGCTATAATGTATCTGTTCTTCCCATTTAAAGTTTGTAGTTTATAATTACATTGGTTCACAATTTTTTCAAAGAAAATTTCGTTGTTTTCAGTTGAATTTTTCAAATATGACATATATTAGATTTATAAATCAACCGAGATCAACGAAGATGTCACGAAAGGAAGATTAACAAGTTCTTTTCCTCACGAATGATTATCAAGCCGTGAAGCCTAACGAGATAATTCTTGTTTCCGATTTTTCGGAAACCGCGGTTATTAACTCGTTCGCTAAATTTATCGCGTTCCCGGTATCGATAAGACATTAAGGATGTTCCTCCCCTCTGCTCGAGTGTTCGTAATTGTTGCGAGCCGAGCTGCGATCACGATGGAAACGCATCGTGACTCCCCTCCTCCTCTTGCGCTTTTTTTTCAAAATCCCGTTACCACCGCCATAAAACTCTCTCTACCGTACTCTCACAATACGCAGGAAGGAGCGAGTCTTTTTTTTCTCTCGCGTTATATCGATCCACGGGCGATAATTACTCGGAGAACTGCGGACGAAAATTTCGATCGCCCTTTCATTAAACCGAATGACGAAATCGTAGACTACAATCGCCGCTCCCAGGGTAAACAATGTTGAGCTAATTGTTTTTTTTCTAATAATAACAGTCGTATATCAGTCCCTATAGTTACATCTGCTTTTTAATTAATTTCCACCTTTTTTTCGCAACGGCTGACGCAACACGCGTGGAGAGAAAGTGGAGTAACATTTCAATGTAATTTGTAGTTTACTGACTAATTCTATTACTAATATAGCCCAACTTAAGTGTATTACTGAAAAAATATTTGTTCGAGTGTCAGGTGGCATCGTACACTTTCAAATACATAAATATCAAATAAATTTATACTAGCATAACTAACATAACTAACATTCACGATAAGAGTATTTCTTGTATTGTAATCATGATCATGTAATCATATAAAAAATTTTTATTTTCAGTGAACGACTCCAAGGGCTGGCGAAGTAAAAAAAAAATCCTCGAGAAATCCTTTTACCGGCTCGTAAAGCTTATCGGTGCCGATAAACGTTTCGCGCGGGTGAATCGGGCCGACGACACGGAGCGAGTTGTCGCACGGCCCGCGATTGAGACGAGAGCCGGCGAAAAAAAGAGGTGCCGAGAGAAAAATCGAGGAGGGGGGCTCCGGGTGATTCACCGGTTTTTGCGGTTAGCTTACTTCGGTCTATAAGTTCGTTGGTGGAAATGGCATTATGGCAGACGCGCGCAGTCAGCGTCTCTCAGCGCAAACGAGGGCCCAGTGGCTCTCAAATCCCCTCCCATTCCTATTAGGCTAATTGTTTCGAGCCTCTCCACTCGACGAAACTCCGAGTGACTGCGAAGCTCCGAATCGATGGAATACCCGGAAGGAATGGTGATTCGAAAATTTGTACAGCTTCTACCGGAGCTCGCGAATGTTTACGAGCCTATTTAATGTGTAATTTTCATTTTTGTATTTTTCGAGTGAAGAATAAAAAAATTATTTTGTACATTCGTATTTCCTATATTTTTGTAATAAAAAAAAAAGTATTTACTTCTTTTTTACTCGGAATTTGCAGGGTGTATTTTATACATATACACTGAGAACAAAAATTTGTTGAACTTTATATTTAGTTGCAAACGTTCAAATAAAAATTAACTTCAATGAATTTTTACTTTCATTGTAAAATCAGCAACCTTTAAAAAAAAACTTGATCAAAAAACATTTTCGATACGTTATACGTACTCGAGCAGTCACACCCATTTTTTTTTCTCAAACTCGGTTTGTTTTCCCTCCCCACGAAAAATAATTCAAGGTCAAGTTCGTCGGAACACGCGTAACCCGAGGCGCTCGACGAGCCGGGAACGGTCCCGCGATAAATTCCGTCGAATTCCGCTCGGTTTTTGAATCCGAAGCGGAACGGCGTGGAAAACAATTTCTCGGTAGCGGGCGATAAAAGTTTTCGCACGGCAATCGTAAAGCAGCTGAGGCGAAGGAACTCCTGTAACCTGAATTCGAGTGAGCGGCGCGTGCCCGAAACCTCCGACGAAAAGCGTTTCGCATCGACGGATCGACAGTCTCTCTCCCGGCCGCTCTCTTGGATTCCTTTGTCTTCGAGACGAGACTCTATCGCGATATCTCGACTGCTTTCCGACGTCTGTTGCTATGCCGGAGAATTTTTCTCAAATTTCAATCCACCTGTATGGTGTTTATTTTTCATTTCGAATGATTGATAAATAACGATGAGCAATAACGTAAAACAAGAAAAAGATCAGTATAAAATGAAGAAATGATCGTAACATAAATAATTTCACAAATAAAAGGGCAGTGAAGGGAAGCTTTCATCTGAGGTGACTGTACAGTTAGACCAATGCAAGCATAGTTCTAGATTTATTGTGATCACTTATACTCTTGTTTTTGAAATTTTTAAAACTAGATTCATTTAAATTTTTTTAAAAACAGTTTATAAGTACGTTCCCATGGATTTTTTCAATAAATCTTTTATTTCGATTTAGTTCAAACTGTTTTCTTGCAAAAAAATCTTCAATTATTGTGTTGATCACAACATTAAATAGTTCCAAAAAAAATTTCATTCTCAGCCTAAAATTTTTTAAGGAAGTTTTAATCAATTCTCTCGAACATCGCGAGTGGGAGATATTCAAATCCGTACGAGCTCACATAGGTATCCCATTGTGAACTCTGAGAGTTGACGGAGCGCGAAGTGAAAATCGCATTTCACTGTGTCAAACACGGCGAGGCTGACGGAGAACGACGGGGACGAATCGGGGCTCTAATTGGGGTTAAAAGAATAGCGACTCGATTGTGCCCGCGACGCGCCTTAATTACCCGGCCCGTCGCGAATCTCGCGCGTTCGTTATCGCCTCGGTTGCCGGCCTCGCAAAAAAAAAGGAGAGCTTACGCTCGTTTTACGATCCCGACCTTGGAGGCACGCAATCGTGGATATCGAAATCGGTTGCGCGTGATTCATTTCTTTCCTGGAACTGCGATTTCGCTCGGTCAGGCATCGCTGAGCTCCCGAGATGCAAGGTTGATATCGAACGATAAAAAAAGGCTAAATGAGACGGAAAAGCGAGTCGCGATACCGAAGATCGTTGCGACTGTTGCCGAAAAAAAGGCACGCGTGAGGTTTCGAGCGCTTCCGGGCTCGGTAACAGTGGGAAGAACGGTTTTCGCACGGCGAGCACTCGACAACGAGACGTTGTTCTCCCTCAGATTAGTACACTGGAAATAAAAATTTTTTCAAGCTACTTAACAATTGTTTGAAAGTATAGAAATAAATTTTGTTCAATGGAAAAAATGATTATTTAGAATAAAAAAATAGAATGAAATTAGTACTTTTAAAAACAAATATTTTGTTCTACACAAAATTTGTTGTAACGTATGCAAATACATCAAATTCAACAAATTTTAATTTTCAATGTACATGCAAAAAATTTGTAGTTTTTGATTCTACATATCGATTAAAAAAACTGACGAGAAGAAAAAGCGAAATACAAACAAAATATTGTTTCAACCATGAACTAAAATATGGGTATGATTGGGTAAAAAAATATTCAATGAGTATTGTTGGAGAAAAATAAAATAAACAACAATTGTTTGAACTTCTCATACCACGTATCGACCCGAGTGTACGAGGGAAAAAACTGACGAGAAGGAAAGGCGAAATTGAGAGAAGGCGAGCTCAAACATGAATACGGAATATCGATGAATGTAAATACCGATTGCGAAGTCAGGAACCGAGGCGTGGATCGTTATGCCCGCTCGTATAGAGAAGTATAATAATCTTATACCCGTCACGTTGGCAACAGCGCATAATAGCATGCGCCTTGCTCGATCCTCGAATACAAATTCTCTCAACCCGCTCTTATCGATTTTTCTTTCGATTCCCAATGAGAAAAGTAATCAATGACCTCTCGTCGGAAAATCGCAATGGGAAAGGCGACGAAGAAAGTACGCTCGCGTGCGAGGAACATCGCGAGAATAATTACGGTCATTTGCGGACTTTTCGATTCGAGCGGGCGGCGAGGAAGTGACGTCACCGGAGGAAGTCCTTAAACTCGAACGCGTCTCGTCCACGAGTTTCCGGATCTCGAGCGAAGAATCTCGATTGAGGTGGTCGTAACGTAAAATCGTTTTAGATAGATTTCGAGAAACTGAAGAATTTGTCCTACAATGAAAATAAAAATTGATTGAATCAATATTTGTTTATTCAAATATTAAGTACATTGAACAAAATGTTCGTTTGAATTAGAAATACTTATTTTATTATAAACAATATTTCATTTAAGTAATAAATATTAAATAGCTTCAACAATTTTTTATTCTCAGTTTAGGTATTGATAATAATAGTTACAAACACCTTTATTATCAACAAGTTTTAGCAGAAGCTATAAAAAATAATTCTTGGTAGGACAAAATAGTAGAAATCACTATTATTTTAACTATTTTTTATAGTACCTCTTACCGAGAAGAACAAGAAATATGACTTATAATTTTTTTTCATCGATATAAAATTTTTAGGGCCACTTCTTCGAGTCCTTATTAAACACCCAACCTTCTTAATCGCGAGACTGGGAGAAGGATATCGACTCTTTTTCTTAATTGGGTTTTTGCGTGTCGCGTACGTTCACCGGCGATTCGCGCTCGCGTGAAATTAAGCCTTCGGTATGATTCATGATTCTAAATAGGGCGGAACAAGTATTGCTCTGTTTGGTACCGTCCGGTATATCCCCGGCTACGTGCGATATCGGAGGAGAAAAACGAGAGAAAAAAAATGTATCGAACTTCGAGAGCGCCAAAAATAGCCAATCGTAGAAGAAAAAATTGAGAAATACTCATCTCCGGCGACGACAGAGATTCGGAGAAGAAAAATGCGAAGGAGGAGAGAAGAAAAAACTCACCCTGCTGGGATGAAAGAGGGAAAAATATTCTCGTAGACGGGGGCTTTCGTCGTGGCACTTCAATATCCTTCGTCCCTTCAACACGGCACTGTGATCACAATGTACAAATCACGAGATTTCCGATTCTAAATAAACTTAAAAAAAAGTCGATAAATCGTACCTACAACGGTAAATCAAGGGAAGAAAGAATGCGCGACGATTAATCGATCGATTCACGATAATTAATCGATACGTAGGCTCTGCGAACGAGAGGAACCCCCTTTCGCGCGGCAAGCGAGACTACCTCGCAAACGGATGACGAACGAGCGAATGGCCGTGCAGAAGCCGGCCTCTCCTTTTGCCGCAGGACGAGGGAAAAAGCCTGGAGTCGCTCGTGCGTAACGAGCGAGCCGTGTGGCTGTGCGCGAGCGAAGAAGAGAGGGAGACAATGTAATCGGCTCGAGATAAGCCGTTCCGCCGTTACGAATTTTTACACGCTCATCCGAAAAATCGACGACAAACGACCATTTCGTACTTCGCGAAGACTCACTTCGCCAGCTCGAGACTGTTCGCGACCTCGGTATTATTTATAGTCGTCTGAAGTTGCGTTTACTCTCTTTTCGCGCTGGAGAAATTCTTGAGTCTCCTCCCTCACAGTTAAACAATGAACGATAACGATATCAACACTGGATTTACAGGTGTTGATCGCATTTTTTCTGAAGTGGGTCAATTAATTCGTACAACAAAATTGATGCTTCCTGCAAAAAAACAGTTCAAATAAATTTGAAATAAAAGATTCATTAAATCATGGAAAACGTTTTTTACGTATAAACTCTGTTTTTAAAAAATTTTAAATGAGTCGGAACGAGATGAACACTATGAAGAAAGCTTCTCATCCAGATTATTTTGTCAGAACTCGAATTTTGTTCAAAAACAATTATCTCGAAATTTCGATTCAATTACACGGCGAAACGCGGGATGAATTGTTCAATTAAATCGGTTTCGCGAGGAGAGGTGGGTATGTTGTTACGGGAATTAATAAAACGAGCGGCTTCGAATTGAAGCCCGAGCCCCCAATAATTTGCGCACTATTCAATTACGCGAGATGATAGGTACGGATACGCCCTTGCAAACGAAGAATCGGAAAACGAAGTCTCGAACCAAATTCGTGCCAGTTTCGCGATGAGAAACTGTGCGAGAGAAAAATTCTGCTTCGTTAAAATAATTGCCTCGTGAAGCGTTACGTCAACTTCTCCGAAGGCGAATTGTATACGCGATGACACATGCACGTGTACAAAATTTTTGAACGAGTCAGACTCTTCCTTCCTTCTGTCCAACGAGAACGAACATCGTGACGATAAATACTCAAAAAAAAGTGAGCAAATACTCGATAATTGTTCGAGTGTTCTCATTTTGGGATAAAAATGACTTACGAGGGAGAAAAATTTTCGGTATCGACGCGACGATGCACACGACATACCGGCTCAGACATTCTCGTCTCTCTCCATTTCCCAGTCTAAACCTCGACTCCTCTCTATCCGTCCATTCTGCCTATCCGCACGGCGCGGCTGCTTTCAATTTTATTTAGTTTCCCGATCATAGTGTGCGCCGCGGCTCGTCTGGATGCTGCATTGCGGCCCAGCAGGTCTCATCGATTTCAGCCACTCGTCGTTTCACTCCACAGCGTAATACGCGCAAATCCCTTCCCCTGCTCTCCTCATTGTTCGTATTTACCTTTCGTATTATGCTGTATTTCGGCATTCCCGAAAAAAAGAAAACATCCACGAGCCGCAATTTTTCTCGCTTTCGATGAAATGAAAAATATGCTCGACATATCTACGAACATTTGTAATATTGGACTAGGCTTTTAGTTTAAGCAGTAAGTAGTAGTATTAATAATACTTCTAGTTTAGTATTAAAATACCAAAATTATTTTTCATTCACACGTGATTAGTTTAATATCAAAAAGTTTCAAAATTGTGAAACTTTTTGTTGAAAAACAGATAAATAAAAAATCAGCCTCGAAATTTTTTAAACGAATTTCGAGTTGATTCATAGCTTAGTTTCTTAAATTTACCAATTCAAATGAAAACGATGAGAATTTTCAAATGAATTTTTGAATAGAACTGTAGTTTATAAACAGTTGCTTACTAGTCAATGCTATGCACAGATTGTACTTAAAAAATAGTACATCCGGCGCATTGAGTTTCATGATAAAGTAGAATTTTTAGATTACAATTTTGTCATTAAGACCTCAGTTGTCTGTTTGCCATAGCAGTGCGAGTGAAACGCGTCCGAAATAAACGGCGTTTTATTTTCTCGTGGAAGCTCGGTACATTCTCGCACCATACTCATCTCTTTTTTCGCAGCGACGAGTTTCTGTCTATATCCGTCCCTGAGAAGTCGAAGAAACAGAGCATGACAGCGGCCGCGAGGAGCTAGCCCGCCGGACGTATACTTAGTCGACGAGCGAGAATCGTACGACTCCTCGCCAAAAACCGAACCGATCGCACAAACGAATCGAATCGATATCGATTACTCACATGGATTTTGATTGAGCTTCTCGTAAACGAGCAACATGCCTTCCTTGGGCTCCACATGGTCGAAAAAACCATCGCATCCGAGTATCAGGAAGTCCTCGTCTCCGTCCAAATCGATAGTCAATATTTCTGGATCGGCTGATATGTACGGTTTGTAATGAACGTCACCTGAAAGAGAAGAAATAGTAAATTGCTGTATATTAACACATTGTCAGCTGTGGGAATGACCGGACACAATGAAAATTTATTATAATGACCATGCAGTTAACGTGTGAAGGAAAAAAAAATTCGTCAGCGGTCAGTCGATTAAATTTTCTTTCTTTTCTCCTCGCCTGACAAGCACGCGACCGCGTTCGAAGTCTTCATCTTGTACATAATTAACGTTAATTGTCTATTTAATTAATAAGCGCGGCTGATTTAAATAACGGCGCCGGAGTAACGCAAACGCATCCGGTCGTTATAGCCGCGTGCGCGTGAATTCACGCCGTTCTCTCGCGCGTCGATCGCGTAACGGAAGCGATCGAATTTTCCAATAAGCCGCTTGCGTGGAATCTCTGATAGTATGTGCCGCTAAATTGCCGCGAACCGATAATTGCTCCAGGAATTCCAATCAACTGGTTTACCAACGGCGATCAATCGCCTCGTTTTTCAAAAAAATTTACTACTCTTCCCCTACTCTAACATCCTAACACCTTAACATCCTAACATTTTAACGTCTTAACATCATAAAATCTTAACGTCCTAACGTCCTAACACTTAACACCCTACCTGATAGTACAAGTCGCTAGTGCTTCTTTCTCGAAAAAAAGTATCATTTTTTTTTCTCCGTTTGAGGCCATCGCACGGCGAGTGTATCGACTCACGCGCGAATCTCGTTGCAATACGGTCGAGCGTAAACGAGCTGTTAATTATTCCGTACATGCGATCTAGGAGTACACCCGGTATAACGTATACGGCATTACTGCACGTACTATTGTGTCAGCGGTCAAACGGAACCAACAGGATACTCCAGACGCGTACGGAATTCTCGTTCTCTTTATTTTGCCTCGATGCGAGGACGAAATTTAATATAAATCGTTAATCGATCATTTTTGACTGGTCGTTAAAACAAAATTTGTTCGACGTTAATCCTGAAAAATATAGTCAAGATGAATTGTTTAAGTTTTCATATCAACCGGTATTAACAATTTCGTTACGAGATTGCATCGCGATTAATTTCATATTGCAAGTATAAATTTGAGTTGAACTTGATTAGCAAGAAAACTTGTGGTGCCATCTGCGGGACGACTAAACGCGTATCTACTATCAGCAGGCCAGAGTGACAGTAGATGGTAAACCGCCAAAAATCGCCACTTGACGCTGATAATTAAACGGAGTATGTTGTCAAACGCTATCGTTATCACTGCTACTCATTTTTTCGAACACGCCAGTAAATCAATTGATAAAATAGATAGAAAATTTACAGTGTAATAGAACTATTAACCACGCCTTAAAAAATACTGCGTAGTTTTAACGATTTTTGTGCAATTTTGTTGTTAAAAAGATATTTACTGGCGAGTATCGAGCATCATATAATGTGTAACTGTGGAATACGTATAAAACATCAGTAATCGTTCAAACCTCGTGTTATAATCTGGGACAAAATTACTCTCACAGCGTGAAAATTTGAAAACAAATTGAATTAACATAGTGAACAGCCATAAAAAAAAATACTAACCAAGCGATCTCGAAACGCTGAGTACTCCGTTCACTCTGTAAGGACTGAAGTGATGTCCTGTAACTACTCCTCCCATATCATGTATTCTTTTAACTTCATCCTGAAAGAAAATGAATAATTACAAACAGGAATTCACATTGTCATTTGTTTCCAATCAAGCCCCCAATGACAGATCAAAATTTAAATAAGTATTTTTGATATCAGAGTTAACATTTAACTCAATATTAGTTTATCATGACTACTGTTGGGACTCAAATAGACAGTGACAAAAGATTATTACAATTTGCTAATTATGAAGAATATTTGGATTCTCTTGTAACTCCGAAAGATCTTTTATTTTTGCAAAGTACCGAAAATGCACGTTTGGTAGCAGAATTAGGATACCGTTCAAATACCGAGACACTCAACAAAGATGCTTTTTGTCGTCGATCGAAAGCGGTAAGAGATGTATTATTTCCGATATGGAAGCCATATGAATTAGTGTCCGAGAATATCGTCTCAAAAGACGCCGCAATGCGTGAATTAGCATTCCGCGAGCGTTCTAATAGACTCGGATATTTGTCGACTATAATCTTCCTTCGATGCATTACAAAACATAATTTTGAAATATCTGGCTACATCGATTACAGCGATCGTCTTAAATCGGAGAATTGGTCTTCCTATTTCGAAGGGAAAAAGATATTGTATCCCCGTTGTTCTGATCTCGTATTTTATCATTGGCGGACGGAAAAATCGTGTTTTAACGATACATCAAATTATCAGCCCATAATAGAACCTAAAAATGGTCTTGTGTTTAAAAATTTAATCGATAGAAAAGTTGTTATTGCTGACCCACATATACCTTCTGGTAGCAATACAACACGAACAAGAATAAATTCTGATATTTATAAGTACCTGGTATTAATTGACCACGTAATACAAAATCCAGTTTGAACAATTTACCCAGAATTTTCGATGCTACAAATTATTACTTACAGTTCTCTCTGGTTTGTGAGGATCTACTAGTTCTCTAATGTCTCCTTGCTTCACAAGAATAGCCATGGAATCGCCAACCCATGATATATATAATTTTTTATGCAAAATTAAAGCGCAAACTACTGTAGTACCTCCAGCCATCCTCTGTATAATAGGGAGAGAAAAAATTATTATAATGTAATTAAAAATCAAAGATTAAAATCAAGAAAAATGTAATGCTAACACATGTTTGCGACTTCTCGATTATTTGTGCATCTGTTTTAAGAAAGGCATCTCTCAAGGCACGTGCTGGATCGGAAGGATAATAATTGCTTTCTACTAAATATTGATGTAAATGGGCAACACTATAGGCTGCAGCCTCGTGTCCACCATGTCCATCGAATACTGCATAATAATTAGCTGCAGAATTAACCTGAAACCAATTTTCTGTTACTGACCATTATAATTAGATCTAAATTAAATGCTCAACTCAATTCTTACTGGTATATTGAAAATAGAATGTAAATCGTGTAAAACAATGTGTCGATCCTCCATTTTTCTCCGATGTCCACGTATACCAGATGCTTTAACAATTGGAAATGGATCGGAAGGAGGAGGTGGTAACAGAGCTAAGCGGCTACTGTCCTTATAACGACTACATATTTCATTCACTTTTGTCGTAACTGCTAACATGAGCTTCAGAAGAGAATATACTGAATAGAAAAAAATGAACAATAGGTGATTACTATTAGCAAGATATGAAATTTTAACTTATCTATAACAAAATAATATATTACCCTTTTCTCCTGGTTTTTTTCCACATTCTATTGGTTGCTGTTTGCACATTACTTTCATCTCTTCTACAACTATTCGTAATAAATAACCTTGTAAACTGGGAGGACATTCTCTGAAAACAAATTGATAATTTAATATGAGACTCGACAAGAGTAATTAATAATTTATCAAATACTGTGTTCATCTTTTGAAACCGAAAAATTCAAACGATTCAAACAGTCACCATAAAATGTACGCATGCGCACAAAAAATATCGGAAATATCACGGCGGCGTTATATGAATTTTTGAAATTAATCAAACATGAATACTACCGTTATATTATACTAAGATTATTTTTATAGAAATATGGCTCACATTGTCGGCAAGTATCAGCATGAGCGAAGTGAGAATCTTGACGAATATTTCAAAGGCTTGGGTAAGCACAGAAAAAATTATATTCACGAAAAATTCTCGTTTGAAAAATCCGTTAATTGTTAAAGAGATCCGACGCCACCAATGTTGCCAAATTACATATTAGTTATAATGGTCATGACCAACCGACAAAAATGAGTCAAATTAAATTCCATTTTCTCCAGTAGCATTCGTATCTCTTTAATTGCTTTTACAATCTAATTTCGGTATTCGATTTATTAGGGGTACCATACATGGCTCGTAAAATAATGGGTTTGTCTAATCCTACTTTGGAAATAACAAACGACGGCGATAAATGGAAAATTCGTATCGAAACACTTATGAGAACTACTGAATTTCAATTCAATTTGAATGAGGAATACGAGGAACCAATGCCTAACGGTGATGTTTTGAAAGTAATTACGCGTAATTATTCATTTTTATTAATTATCAGTTATGACTTTTCGTTTTAATATTACAGTTAATATTTAATCGAAAAATATGACTGTAATATTGGACAAGTACAATAAACTGTATTATTCAGACGCATATAAAAGTATCATAATCCTTTATTTAGAATGTGACGACAATGGACGGAGATAGTATGCTGACAGTCTCAGAATATGCTGATAGCAATAAAGTGACGCGGAAATACGAATTTACCGAAGCCGGTCTCACGCTAGTGAGTCTTTTTTCATTATTTGAATTAAATGAAATTTAATTTTCATACTGATAAATGTTATTCGTTTAATTTCAGACAATGACAAACAATAATAATGGACAAACGGCTAAACGCTATTATAAACGCATTTAATGAAATATTTTGTGATGATTTTGCACAAAACTCTATGAAATATTTTTATTTATTATGAATACAATAAAAAATAAAGTGATATTCTAAGTAGAACGTTTCTTTTCTCTTTTTTTCTCGCAAATAAATTTAATTATGTGTCGATTTTTGAAATTAAAAAAAGGCGTTTATCAAATCGCAATTCTAGAAATATTTTAATTATAATATATCGATTATCGCGAATAAAAATAAATTTCGATACTTCGTAACAAGATAAAATTTCAAAACGCGACATCGGTATTTATTCATTCGCGCCTTCTCAAACAGTAAATATTGCGATAAAAAAATTCATGAGCTCACCATGAACATTGCGCCAACATTGAATAATAGCATTTTGAATCATCGCGTAGTAGAAACGACTAACAATGACGGAACCAATTAATTTTGAAATTGAGGCAGAAAAATAAATTTAACCCATTTGTTTACTTACGATTCCTCGAGGTACTGTAACGTCATGTGGATGATCTCACCAACGAGCTCGTCCTCCGTGACGTTGTAAGAGTTGACGTTTATCGGTAGTTGATCATCCGGTTTGACGTTTCTCAAAAATTCTTTAAAAAATCGGCTGTAGGAGCTGAGATAGTTACCGTCGCCGCTGGCCATCGTCACGATATTTTTGTCACCTTTCTCTTATCTGCGGAGAGTGAAATGCAAGAAATTAGCGCGAAACGCATACGAGAAAAATTGTACAAACAAAGCGTTAACGTCTTGTTACGAGCGTTCCACACACGTGCACATGAACACAAAGTCGGTATACTCAACTCTTTCGAATCCAACCACTTTGCACAGGCGAACCCGTTTTAAATCTAACCGAAAAATGGAGTTTTAGGTTACACTCGAACGATAAAAGTGGTGAGATTCGGCAGAGTCAAGCGTACATTCAAAATCGCGCCTATAAACGGAACGTAAACACAATAGGCAGAAATCGGAGTTACAAAAAACAGGATGAGAACCGTGGTTTTGCGGACGCGCGTGTTTATCCGAGCGTCGATGGTGTACGCGTATCTGCGCCTTTTTTCCGCGTAACCGAGAAATTACGAATAAACTGCGGCTATACGACGAGGTTATACGCGCGGACACCCCTTTCGTTACTACTGCGCTGATCTTTTACGCGGTTTATTCGTAGTACATGAAAATATCTTCGAGTTACGTCACTTCATTCATTCACTTCGTCTGTCACGCACACCGCACGGGCATAACATAACACAACCAAACGCGAACGATCGTACAAGGGTGCGGAGGCTCGACTCTCTTCATGCGCGACAGATACTCCGAACGTGAATTTCGTCTCTCTCTTTACGCGTGCTCTTTTCGCATTATCCGTCCTCTTTCGACCAAGACAACTCTCCGTCAATCGACTCACGCCGGAGAAAAATACGTAACGGAATTAAAGCGAATATTCACATGCGCACATGCGCGCATGCGCGCCTACAATTGCGATATACGTTGTACAGTTTGATTTCGCGAATTCGCAAATTGGTATAACGAAGGATATAATGGATTCTCTTACGTGATGAATGGAATTTTCTCTGCCTTGGATATTCAAATAAATTTATTATACTACTGATGCAAATTTACAAGTTTAATTACAATTTTGTATCACAATATTGTACACGAACTTACTGTTGATTGGGCTTTGTTTTCCTTTAGTTCTGCACTTTTCAGCGATAAATAGGAAGTTTCGTACCTCTTAGCTAAAAATTCAGGCAGTGGTTTATTCCAGTCTTCTGGAGGTTTCTCCCTCTTTTCCCAAACATCATTTTGAACATGAGGTCTCAATCTTTCTATGCGTCTTGCCTTTTCACTTTTTATTAAATCACGCTAAAAAAATATTTTGAATTAATATTACTAAGAAATTTTGTGAAGTTGATATCATCAACATACAAATGCTTCTAAATTTTTTTTATCTTTGGCCCACGCTGTACAGTTATCAAAATCTATTTTCCACTGAGTGCAATCTATCGGTTCACCATAGATAAAATATTGATTAAATCGAGCCTTGACACTCGTACAATCATCAAACTCTTCATAATAAATGTGGCATGGACGAATCTGCAAGCCACATAATTGTTTATTGTATTATACCAATTTTTGATTAAAGGTTAATAGCAATAAAATATTAAATACTAAAATAAAGCTTAATTTGATTTTTAACAGTGAAAAAATTTTGATATACAATTCATACCAGCCATTTTTCTGGTAAATCAATGTCATCTTCTTCTTTGCTCATTTTTGTATACAGCCGATCAACAAACTATGTTGAAACATTAATTCATTAATAACAGACATTTTTTAATTAAAAATTTTAATTTCGTAAAAATTTACTAACCTCAATCCACTTATGCTTACCTCTCTGTTTACAAAGTCGATAAAATCGAGAATGCGAATTCGAGTTATGACATGAACATAG
The DNA here is from genome assembly GCA_003055095.1 of Goniozus legneri. NCBI lineage: Eukaryota > Metazoa > Arthropoda > Insecta > Hymenoptera > Bethylidae > Goniozus > Goniozus legneri. The sequence goes on from NCVS01000581.1 coordinate 75,902, forward strand.
CAGATCGATTATCGATGTGATACCATTTCTAACTTCATACTGTTATCGGTTAAAAATAACAAACTTTCACAGCCGGTAATGGTCGGCTCGAAAAATTCGAACTGATTTCGGATGAAAACGTTTCTTAACATATTTTACATGAAAGAATAAAGTTTCCACAATGTTAAATTTTTGTTGAGGATCTGTGAATTAATGACATAAATTATTTACAATGTTATCATCAATTTATTTCATAATTCTCTTTTTTGTGTCATTAATAGACGCTAATAAAATAGGTATATTATAATGAGTAATTTTCAGAAACTGATTTCGCTGTATTTTATTTTAGTATTGAAATTTTTATTTAATTTCAAGATCCGAATGAAGTGACCATTGTAATATTAAGTCAAAATGAACCATATCACATAGCTCATGCTAAACAATTGCAAGATAACATTTATAATCAAGTGATGAGCATGGATAAGGTATTTATCTGGTCTCAACAATTAAGCTAATATAAATATTGTTAAATATTTCAATAATCATTCAACAGGACCCTCCTAATATAATTTTATCTCATGAGACAAACATTACTGGAGCATGGACTATTGTTCCTTTGTTACCACATCTAACACGCAAATATTCTCAAACAAAATGGTTTTTGTTTTGTTATGATAATACTGCTATAAGATTCCCTAAATTGATGAAAGTTTTATCAAAGTATAACGTTGAACAAGTAAGCTTCGAAAAAAATTCTAAATATTGATCATTTAAATTGCTAATATTTTATTGCAATTTTTTTAGAATTTATGGATTGGTCATGCTTTATACGATCATGAACCAACAATTATTCATCATTTTGCTGAACATAATAAAAAGTTCAAATATCCTCACATTGCAGCTAGCTTCGCAGTTACAGCTAACTTGTTAAAGAGGTTTAAATTAACTTTCTTATCTTTATTAATATTGTATAACTTTTAAATTTAAATTATTAATTGTTTCAGTTTATCTGATAAAGTTTCATATGAATATTTTCAAAAGATAGATTTTACTATTGATGTTTCATATGAATTTTCAACATTTGTATCAGAGTATATAAAAGGAGTGAGATTAACGCATGTACCTGAAATATGTATTATATCCAGTTCTGACTGTGCAACATATCCAAGATTTTTTCATCCTTGTGTAAGAAATCATGCATTTTCTTTTTAAATAAATCAACCTAGATTATGTATTTGAAAGAATTTAATTTTTAGGACACAGCTATTAATTTGAATAAGATCTATTTTGCAGTTAAAACTTGTTCAAAATATCACACTGAAAGAATACCTATTATTAAACAAACATGGGGAAAATATGCTGAAAATATTGGATATTTCAGTGATGTAGCAGGTATATAACATTATTGTAATACCAAAAATTCTCATTCGAAAATTAATTAATTCTGGTACACAGATGAAAACTTAAGAGAGGCAATTGTAGTTTCTAATACAACTCAAGGACATTGTGCAAAGACTTATGAAATATTAGTACAGGCAGCTAAAATTATTGATTCAAAGAAAATTAATTGGTTAATTATAAGCGATGATGACACAATTTTAAGGTATATTACTTATTTAAAAAAATGTAAATTTCTCTGTGTCTTTATTTTATAAAAACTATTTTATTTAAGTGTTACTCGAGCTGCGCGTCTATTAACGTGCTATAATCCCACTAAACCAATTGCTATTGGGGAACGTTATGGATTTCGCGCATGGGACGCAGTGAACGGATATGATTATTTAACCGGTGGAGCAGGCGTTGTTTTATCTGCTCCGCTCGTGAAAAAAATTATTGAATCGGAGTTATGCAGATGTCCATCCGCGGACACACCTGACGATATGTTCCTTTTCGGACTATGTTTGTCACGCATAGAAATAACTCCTACCCATTGTCCTATGTTTCATCAGGTAAGTCATGTGTAGATTGAAATGAAATAAATTTTTTAATCTCTTAAAATATTGCAGGCGCGTCCTGTAGATTACGCTATGGCGTTCATGGCAGCTCAAGAACCCGTTTCATTCCACAAATTTTGGATGATAAACCCTAGGAACGTATATGAAGAATGGTTCGCAGAGGCAGATAGCGTATTATACACTGGCAGCAGACATACAGAATTGTGATTTTAGAATAAGTATTACGATAGTTCACTACTTTTTATAAATATTTTCATATTCATTTTAGAGATGAAGTATAACGAGAGATAATTTTTACTTTTTTAGTGTACTTAATTGTTGTAATAGGATATTTTATTTACATATATAATATTTTTAAAATTTATAGCAGTATAAAATATCAACCCCCAACTGCCCAATAAAACTTTGTTAACAAAGCATTTTTTATAACATTTTTATGAATTTATAAAGTACTATATAAAAATATTTACAATTGTTTTCAGTGATCACAGTTTTGATTTGATTATGTCCGTCCACCAAGTAGGTCGTTCTAGATTTTCATCCTCAAAAAAGCTTTTCTCCAGATGTTTATATACCTAAATAACAATTTTGAAAATCATATATTTAGTCCTTTCAATAATATTATTGTTTAATGAGAATATTAACAAAACTCACATCTCCATCTGACTTTCCTAAAGCGGAATTCAGTACGAAATCTGGCGGAGAAATTGCATCGACGAGAGTCACAGCTTCGTCAACAAGTTCTTTGCATAAAATAATAATGCCTTCACGCAAGAATTTATCCAAACCGCATTGAGGTGTAGCATAGCCACCGATGAATAAATCACTTAGTCGCCGTTCCAAATTTGTAGCAGCAAATAATGAACACAATTTTGTCAAGACTGCTCTTTCCTCGTTGTTCCAAGCAGGATCTCTCAATTTTTCAATGAATGAATTTAGTACAGCACACTAAAATGATATAAAATTTTGTAAACCATTGCACGCAAAAATATTATCATAATACTCACCTCAGCATATACAAGAGACAATGTTTTTGCATAAAACTGCTGCGAATTATTTTTCGCTTCAAAATCGCTATATCCATTCTGCCGAAGATTTTCTACCTTTTCGTAAGTTCTCTTCAAATAATAACATACTAACCACTGATAAGCCTCGAGTAAACCTAACAAATGCAATGTTTTAAATATTAATGACGTTAAGGAATGGTACTCTCATACTTTCTGGTTTTAGGGTGTCTTGCATAGAAGTGTGGGTGAACTTAAAACGGAGTATATTAATAGCATCAGTCAAGAAGGTAACACTTCCAAGTGGTGAAGCGATAGGACTACCATGGAGAACACCAGACCACACGCTCAACAACCAGTTGCTGGCTTGCTGTATCAAAACATTGTTCTCTCCTTCGTAAGTGCAGTTTGGATCGTTTTCAGCTCTGATGTCTCCCAATCGTGCAACTGTGCTCAGATATATATATATATATATATATATATATATATATATATATATATTCATACAATACAAATATAATATAATATATGTAATGATATATTATGTATATTTATAATATAATGTAATTAATGCATATATAAAAAAGATATTGAAAAAAATTCTTCACCTTTCAGATAACCATGACCTCCACACGCTTCCCTGCATTCCTGAATACCGTCCCTGGCTATCCAAGAGCATAATGGTTTCGTGGCTGACGACAGCGCGTGTATTTCCATACCTCGTTGGTCAAAATCATCACTTCGTTGATCCATTATCATGCTGATTTGAAAGTCAAGCATAATTTTTAAAAACTTCTGAGAAAATATTCTCATCGCGTAGACGCTCGCCAAGAATGGAAATAGTCTGGTTTGCTGAAAAAATTATACAATTCAACGTCGTTAATTATCGATGCTCCAGAATTTTACCTGAGCTTGGTATTCTATTATAGGCCATTCTTCGGATGGATTGGGTCCAAATTGTTTCCTGACTGCCGAATATCGTACTGCTATGATTATCGCTAGTGTTAAATAAGTTGTCGATACTCCAGTTATGGAAACACGACCAGAAGACAAAGCACCAAGAGAGGCACCTGAAATTATTTTTGATATTAATTGAATATCTCTTGTGTATCTTCACATATCAGGAAGCCAGAGTAGTACAAATGTACCAAAACGTTTGCTTTCGTCTTTCATCGATGTGACGTATTTCCCATCTTCGGTAACATCAGCAGTTTTGTTCAGTAAAGTTTCCAAAGGAATGCGATAATTATTGAACATTACAAACCCATTGTCCACGCCATTCAGGCCAACCTTCTCACCCATATCGCCCACAGTAACACCAGGGAAGGGTCTATGAGTTTTGACATCTCGTATGGGAACGATAAACAAGTGAAGTCCATGCCTAACTTGGTCTGGTGTTATCAAATCAGCGAATACAATCGCGTGAGTAGCGGTTTTACCTAAAAAAATTACACTTTCAAATTGAGTTCCTGCCACTTATCGAGTTTTACAATCACAGACCTAATCCACCAACCCAACATTTGGCAGCCTCGAAACTCGGCGAATGCAAAATGAAACTCTTCGAACGTGGATCGTACGTTGCTGTGGTTTTCATCCCTTTTACGTTAGTTCCATGCGAAACTTCCGTTAAAGCGAAACATCCCATGTACTGTAAGTTTTTTCATTTTTATATTTTTAATCCAGTCTGTGTCTCGACTAACTACAAACCTCGCCCTGCGCAAATTTTTCATAATAATCGAAATGATGATCCGTACCGAGAGCCAATACAGTGGATGGGACCATCCCGTGCACGATGCCTATCTTTACTGGCAACGAACCGTCGTAGAAGCACAGAGTGTTGAACATCATTCTGTCTTGAATCGGCTGAGGAATTATGATGCAAATAATTATAATAAGCATATAACAAAAATTTGTTAACTCACCGAGAATCCATTCTCGCGCAAAATTTTCATTTGAGTGTTGCATCGACGTCTCACATCGTCCAGAGTTTGAGATCCGGTGACTTTTTGAAATGGCTTGGATGTTTCTATGAATTTCCATAGTCTCACCTGAGAAATATCACATTGAGAAGGTAGATAATGATTAATCAATTAATTACTCAAAATTGTTCATAGCTTAACACAAAAAAATTTTTCCAGGTTTGCTGACCTGAAATCGGATGGCCTCTTCACCTTCCAAATTAAACTTCATCGATTTCCAATCGAAAGTCGCGCGTTTCCTGTAAGTATCCAGAATTCCTTTCGGCCAGTCCCAAAGCACGTCTCTCACTTTTGACACTGACATTGTTTATTTATTTCAAAAAACAATTTTCACTGAAACAGATTTTTTTTATTTAGAAAGTATCCAGAACGAAGCAGCTCTGTGAAACACAAAATCAACAATGATTGAGATAACCAGTAGAGTATTGATATTAACGCAATCAATGCATCGCGTACGAGAAACTTTTTATCGCTTGGCAGAGTGAAGACGAGCGAGCGATACGAGTCTGGTGACGACTGAAATGTTTAAGTAAAAAATTTTCATTCCTCTCAGGGCGAACGTTCGTGAGCACTCGAACGAGTGCTGTGTCATTAAAACAATGTTTACCATAAGCTCCTCTTTGTAATTACAAATAAGTCCGAGTGTTTGAAATCAACTCCGATAATTTTATTCGTTGTACAAACTATAATTTTTTTACTGAATTCATTTTCTCAACCCAGAAAATTAAAATTGATTAAAATTTATTAAATGGATTAAATATTTATTCGCATGCATTGAAATAGATATTAAGCGACTTAAATTTTTTTTCTATGTAAGAATCGACTTAATTTGAAAACAGGGAATGTCAATCAACGGCTGATAAACTTTGCATGAATAGGATCGTTCGCGTGATTGTAATCGTTCTTTGCATATTCAGAGGTAATTTGTTATCCGGTCGTTCGCTTTTGTACGATTTCAGAAATTTTACTCGAACAACCGGATTTTCTTGCGGGATGATCGTACTTATGATAATTTTGTTCGTTGGACAAACTATAGGGGCAAGGTACATTCGATAAAAAAAATTGTTTTAAATTTTGTGTATATTAATATACGTTACAATGATTTTAGCGCTTTCCAGTTAAAAGAGCGTTACGGGCATAAAGATAATTTAATAAAAGTCATCGAGATCGTTGTCCAGAAGATGATCGAACAGAGTGAATGTATAGTTTTTGTCACTGATCCGTATTATCGACGAATGATGAACATAAATCAACTTATCCTCCTCAACTTACCCGTGTACGATGTGAGTGAAAAAAAATTCGTTAATTACGATGATTAATTTGTTTATTTCGTGTTGATTGAAACGGCTCTGCCTCGATCTTTGATCGATTGATTCGAGATTAGATACAAGAGATCGGGAAATACAAATAAAATGAAATCGCGATTTTTTTCAGATCGGCCTACGAGACAACGAAAATTTTTCACCACCGAGGCGACGCTTGAAAGCTGCTCTAGCTGGAATGAGAACAGCTGGCTGCAATTCTTATGTTATAATGATCGCTAATGGGCTACTAGCATCTCGTTTCTTGCAATACGTTGAAGAGTACAAAATATTTGAATTATAATTTTAATCAATTTTTTAAAAAAATAGAATTAATTCTTTTTAATTTTTTTTCACAGTGAGCGATTGGTAAACACTAAAGGATATTTTTTGCTTCTGCACGATGAACGACTCTTTAGGCCAGAGTTACGTTATATTTGGAGTCGCATAATAAACGTAGTTTTCTTACGTCGTTATAGAATCAATGAGTTACGATCGGGTCAAAAAACGGACCATGAGAAAATCGTCCTCGAAACTGTTCATTTCCCAGCTCGAGGGGGCAGGTTCACCGCAGTCCGGTACCTCGATACTTGGTATCATGGTAAATTCGATCTCGAGGCTGATTTGTACGCCCAAAAAACTACAGATCTCAAAAAACGATCTCTGAGGTGTTGTTTTTAATTTGAATAATCACGTAATTGGTCGTTAGCTATAAATTATTTTATTATTATTGTTAGTTGCTGTTTGTTAATTGTTGTTATTTGTTAGTTATTGTTGTGTTGTTATTGTAAATTATTGCTAATTAGCTTTGAAAAATAACTTATACTGCAAACCTCAGGGTAGCAGTCTTTGAACACATACCAGCTGTAACCGAAGAATCGCAAAAATTCTATAACTGGCCAAGGAATACCAGCACAGCAGCTTTGGGAATAGAATTCGAGGCATGTATTCATCAGGAGCAAAATAACAACCGTGAAAAGTTTTTCTAGTCAAATTAACATAGAAAAATGAAAATTTTCAGTTAATGCGTACTATCGCGACAAGTATGAATTTCAAAGCGGATTATTATATGCCACTTAACGTGAGTTTGGAAAGATGGGGTAGCCCCCAAGAGAATAATTCATACAGCGGAATCTTGGGTGAAGCGTTATCTTATAACGCAACATTTTTTCTGGCTGATCTTCACTACACTATTCATCATCTGAAATATTTAGATTTGACCGTACCGTACAACACGGAGTGTTTGACTTTCCTCACACCTGAATCTCTCACTGAAAACTCTTGGAAACTTCTTATATTTCCATTCAAGTAATTTATTAAAAAAAAACAAATTCCCAAGCTGTTAGGCTGAAATTTTACAGTGGTAGTTTTTGTTAATTTAAAAATTAAAAGTATTACATATTATATAATATATTTTTGTTATTTTTTTTTTTTTATTTATAATTCATATTCATATATTGATAAAAACTATCCATATGCTAAATTTCAGCTCAATAGCTCAGAAGTCTCTTTTGAAACTGGGAAAAAAAATTCGCAGATTGTACACTTGGATAGCTCTTCTTTTTACCCTTTTTTTGGGAGGAGCGACGATGCACGCATTTGCGCTATTTTACAAAAATTACATAACTATGCGCGTCGATTGCCCTGTGATATGCAGAGAGCTGGTAAAATATGAAGAACCTAGAAAACCAGCAGCGAAAATCGAAGCTAGCGATAGAATGAAGGGACTTTATTTGTTCTCTGAAGCGCAGAATAGCATGTTGTACATTTACAGTATGATTCTCCAGGTTTCGTTACCTATTCTTCCAAATGCTTGGGCTATACGTGTTTTCATCGGTTGGTGGTGGATTTATAGTATTTTGGTAGCCGTTGCCTACAAAGCTAGTATGACAGCCACTTTGGCAAACCCTGTTGCAAGGTAATGTCCATTGATAATTCACCTCAAAATATAATAGATATGGTAGAAGATGAATGTTAGATACGAAAAATTTTCCTATAATAATACAGAGTAACAATAGATACAATCGTTCAACTTGCTCAAACCTCTATCAAGATGGGAGGATGGAGTGCAGAAAGCAAAGACTTCTTCTTGAAGTCTCCAGATACAGACAGTCAGAAAATTGGTGCAAGATTCGATATTGTTAATGACGAAAATAAAGCTATCGAGCATGTAGCCAATGGTACATTTTGTTATTTTGAGAACATTTATTTTCTAAGACACGCAAGGGTTAAGAGACAAGTTTTGGAAGAAATGGAGCAAGCAAACAACTCTAATAAGTATGAATCTTTAGTAGATGCTAAACGTAATTTACATATAATGGAGGAATGTACCATAAATATGCCAATTGCTATTGGTATAGAAAAAAATTCCCCTCTGAAGCCACATACAGATATACTGGTATTTTGTTACATGATGAATACTAATTATTATATTACATTCTAGTGATAATTGCAGGTAAGGAGACTCATAGAAGCTGGATTAGTAGAAAAATGGCTAAGTGATGTGATGGAATGGTCAAAAATTACAGAAATTCGTCAGGAAGCTGGATCAGAAAAAGCATTGATAAACCTACATAAACTTCATGGAGCACTTGTTGCTTTAGGAATTGGTTATTTCCTTAGTTTAATAGCTTTAATATCAGAAATATTGCATTGGAAATATATTGTACTTAAAAATCCAAATTATGACAAGTATCGTTTGGATGTATTTTACAAGAATAGTTAATTGATTTGTGGTAAAATGAATTTTAGTAAATTGATAATATTGAAGTTTGATTTGAAAGAAAATTCAATATTTTATTCTATTTTCAATGAATGTATGTCATAGTGCCATAAAACGAAAATTTATTAACGCAAAAACATACCAAAAAAATATCAAAAAGCAACACATATAATCACTATTATTCAAATTAAAAATTCTCTTTCACTACTAAACTATCATCTACGTAAGAAACGATTCAAAGTACAAAGTAATTAAAAAGTAAGATGTAGCACAAACAACTTTCTAAAAGCCGATATATAACCTATAAATGAATTAATTATTAAAACACAAATTCGTTTGATTCTTATTTTATTTTCATTTATTTTCTATTTTGTGTATAAGGTTTGACAAAATCATTTAACATTTCGATCTTATAAAATTCAAGAGAAATAAGGGGTAAATAGAAAAATATTTTTTGATTATATCGATACGATATATCGAATCGATAATCAAGCTTCAATTTCGATTAGTGGACGAATGGCGGCACGTGGAAAAGTCGCTGTCAAAATAGCAGTGTTAAAGTTATTCAAGCAAGCAAGTAGATTATGAAAAATGACCTTTCCACGCGCTAATGAGGCAGAACTAACAGAGCTCGCTACGTTAGCGGGAATTCCAGCAGTTCCTGGTGTTTATAGGTAAATTTCCTTAACCTTTCAATTTTTTTAAAATCAATGTATGTAAAGTTGATGTTTTTGTTTGCAGGATAATTCTAGAGTTATTGACTTTACAAATACCACCGGAAGAAATTTATACACTTCTAAAACAAATTTGCTCAGAAACTAAACTTCGAGATACAAAAGCAGGATCATCTAAACAAAAAAAATAAAATGGAAACTGAAGATATTTTCAACTTATATATTATAATGAATACAGTCTTTCTGGTTTTTATAATAAATTCAAATAAACATTATCAAACTTTGTAATCAAAATTATATTCATTTTTTTTTCAACTTATTGAAGTTCTTTTACATGTCACGTATGTACATCTTCATAGCATAAATGAAAACTAGTCAAATTTGAAATTAACTGTTCTATGTTGAACATGCATCGCATGCTGCTGTATCAAAACAAAAATGAAAATAATATAACAAATATTAAACATAAAACTCTTAATGAACTATTATTATTGAGAATCTATCTATTCTCTTTGTTGTATGCAGCACAGCCAGATCTTGCTAATGCATCTGCCATTTCATTTCCATGATTACCACTGTGTCCTCGTACATGGTTCTATTGTGCAATTTGTAATTAGAATTTAAGTTTACTTATTTGATATCATATTAATATCATAACATTCAATTACCAATTTGAATTCCAAGGATGATAAGGCCTTTTCCGCTTCTAATAATTCAACTTTATTTTTCACTGGTTTTCCTCCTGTGGTTATCCAATTATTTTTTTTCCATTTAGGCATCCAATCATTAATACACTGTATCAAAAATTTGGAATCAGTATTTATTTTAAGTCTTTTTATGCCAGCTTCATGTGCTTTCCTAGCAGCTACTGTAACAGCTTGAATTTCCGCCATATTATTGGTTGCTTTGCCGATAACTGGCTGTGATACGTTCCTAAAATAAAGATACAATTTTAATTTAATGATTCAATTGAAGATAATTCAATATTATGAATGAAGTTACAAATTACATTGGATGATCATTGCCAAACCAAACACCAATACCAGCAGTAGCCTTATTTTTCCCATTTCCACTACAGGCACCATCAGTATACACATTTACATAACCGTCTTGATCGACAGTATAATTTTTATCACCCTATAAATAAAAAAAGTAAATTATTGGTTGTCTTTAGATGCTATTCTGGTTTTCATTTTTTACGAACAAAATTTCTCCTCTTTGGTACGATCCCACACAGTTCATCATCAGAAGATGAAGATGATAAATGTGCTGGAAATTTTCTTTTGACACTAACACCACGAATGTACTTGCTTAAGCTGTTGAAATCAACAAAAATGTAAAAATAAAACATGTGTTGCTTTCATCATAAAAATATATTTTACCCATGAGAAGAAGATGCATCTTCTCTATATACAAAAGAAGTAGAACCGCCGTTTTGATTAATAAAGTCTGTAGCTTCTTCTTCTGTTGCAAACTTTTTGTACCTAGCACCTGGAAATTTCAGGACTTGTGCACTGCATTCACCCCTTAAAAAAAATTATTCATATTATAAAATTTTATTTATTATAAACAGTACAGTTTCTTTATAACTTATTACATACCATGATGTATAAATTCCGGGTTGTCTACCCTTGGCCACTGCGTAAAAAGCCATTTTCGACCAAGAAAAGTAAGAGAATATCAACGTAGAAAGTTTCATCTACGTTCTGGTTCTCTTTATGAATGACCTTCAATTTTTTGTTTATAAAATTATCCAATGAGAATTCAGTAGAATTGTAACTGCGTTGCATCACGGTTCATTTGATGACATTTCTGAAGTTGGTTGTGTACGATTTTAAAAAAAGCAAAACATATGTAAACTTCAGATTCGACTGCTCTAAATGAGGTTATGTTCATCTGTCTTAAATAACGTAGGAAACGTAGGTCACGACTATATCTATCAGTTCCTTAACAGATAGGAATCTACTCTTTTTCAGTCTTTAAAATACTAATATTTTCTTGATTATACATTTCTTGACACGATATCAGTGATATTAGTAGATACAAGAAATAATCCTAGGTTTCAAAATGTTGCGGTTAATGAGAAATAGACTAATTGCACAGGTGAATGTTTTCAATTTACGTAATTTCGTATTATAACCTTACGTGCAGTGAATAAAAAATTTTTTATGATTAACTCTCTAATCAAGAATTCTAATTTTCTTAGAATTCTTCATGGATCACTTCTTTGAGATCATCTAGTACGGAACAATCTTCTGGTAGTCAACAAAGTGTTCAAGTTAATTCCAATGTTCCAGGCTTGAGTACAAATTGCGTAAATGTTCCTAATACACGTAAGACCTATTCAATATTAAGAGTTTGTTATTTTACTGAAAGTGAATTAAAACAGTAATTATTTTGTATTTTTTTTATAGCCGTTGGAGCAGTTAACGCATCAAAAGATACAGAATACAAAAATCCAGAATATTTCTGTTATCATATTAACAGTTTTAGCGAAGCTGAGGTTGAAATGGAAAAATATAGATTACAAGCTCCATCAAACAAGAAGCCTTTTAAACAATAAGAATGTAAATATTAGTGTACAACTTCAAATGATTTAGTATATCAATTGTTAAAATCTTCGTTTTCTGGTTATTCAATCTAATATAAAGATCAAATGATTACTATCGTTATGAGTACTATATGTTGATGAGTATTTATTTAATGTACATAAAACAAATTTGAATCAACAAACTCCAGCTCTTATTTTTAATTTTATTTTTAATAATTTATTAATATTGAATTAAGATATTAATTTAAACACCGCTGTTATCAGTTTCATCATTTAGCTCCAGGTGTCGTGACTTTTATCAATTCCTATGTGAAATTTTTTTATTAGATAATTAATGATCAATCACATAAATAATTAAAATGCTAAAAATTCTTTGATAATTCTTTTATTAGACAAAAAATTTTTTAATCTTCGTACAAAGTCTCGTTTCATTTTCATCGTTAATTTTCAAATTGTTAGAAGAGTCTCTTAAGAGAAAAGAGATGTCGCATGCTGTGATTAAAACACATCATCGAGCTACAGCTCTTGAATTTCTTAGAACACAGGTACACACTGACATACTCTCGCGCAAAACACGATTGTCACAGAAGTGTCGTGTGTACTCGCCGAGGAGGAGGAGGAAGAGTACGTACTAATAAGAACGGAAATCGAATCAAACTGTCACGTGGCTCGAGTGTGTATGCGAATGATGTATAAATGCATGGACGTAGTTTCCGTTATCGAAGTGATATGAAAGCACGAGAAACATGAATACAGAGTTTGCGTAGATCGAACTGAATTTTCTCGACCGTAACTTCGATACGCCACTTTCTGTTTACCTTTTTTTTTATACCGGTTACGCTTTTAGAACTGGTAAAATGTTACATTGAGTCAGGTTCCACGTACCAGCGCAAATTCCATAGTGCCGATCGGTGAATCAGAAAGGATACGTAGATTGTGAAGTAGCTGTCAAGAAAACAAATTGATAGGATGTCTCGCAGTGCGAAGAAAATTTTTGTTTCCTGCAAGAACTTGTTTCGCCATAATACGACCGGTTTTGCGCGTGCAAGAGATGCTAACCTACCACGCGTGCAGCGCATGCATACGGGACACAATGCATGCCTCGCGCGATATTTCAGGTAAGCCGTGTGACGTATGTTAATTATATTGGTAATATCTTTTGTACATAAAGGGTTCAATGAAACAGTCAACGAATATTTATTTTCTCAACGCAAAAAAGTGCGCAGTTTATGTGCGTAGGATGGTTTGAATTTTCATTCAAAACAATCGATGAGTGTTTTTTAATTGTTTCGATATTTTTGATTCACTGTTTATGTTGAATTTACATTGTTATTATATAATTAACTTTGAGTCAATTGAGGTTAAATTTAAAGAAACTAAAATAGAATGTGCGAATATTTTTTAGATAATTAACAGCAATCGAGAATAGAGACGAAAAAATCTAATAGTAATTTCGATATTTTTTTATAATTGGTATTCCGTTTTTAGCGATAATGTGTCATTATGCAACGTAAAAAATGCCTCTGAATTACTTAAGCGATAATTAGAAGAATTGCGTAAATGGGAGAAAAAATGTAGTGCTTGAAAATACGTGTATTATCACATTCAGCTTTGCAAGGAAGAGAAATTTGAATATACATGTTGAGATTACGAACGGCCTTCGAAAAAGTAAATAATACTTTTGATACCTCCTGATACACAAGTTGATATCTATCGATAAACTATTTTTCGAATTTTAAGGATTTTCTGAAAGTACAATTAATAAAAAAATGAAATTGATATTTTTACACTGGAAATCACTTTTAAACACTTCTGGAATAATTTTGAGAGTGCAAGCTATTTTTGAAAGTGTTTATTTTTGGAGTATTCTTATTAAACATTGTAATTGTTTTGCTAATAACGCTCTTATCGAATCCATAATCACTCAAAACCGGAATAATTATAATTAAGCTGTCTCTTTGATTAATAATTTTGTAGATCGTTATTGGTCGTGCATCAACACTCCGCGGCATTGTAATCATTGTCACGATCTGCAGTTCCGTTCGTAAACAAAGCTATTTTTAATTTGTTGTTTCCAGTCAGAGATTGGCTGATATTACAGCTCAACTGCAATTACTGTACAGTTTATTTCATTGATAGTTGGGTTTTATTGAAATTCTGTAAGATGGTTCCCTTAAAATTCACTAGTTCCACTAATAAAATGCAACTGATTACAAAAATATAAAATTTCGAAAAACTTTCTCGCAAGTCTCCGCAGGTCCCACGTACTATATTAATAATCCTTGCCGATACAAAAATTTGTTTCAAGTTTTCGTGGTCATATATATACTTCTTGGGACTCGCAGGAACTTGCAAGAAAGTGTTTCAAAATTTTATTCTCTTTAATTATTTAAATTTTATTGAGCTGAGAGCAATTCAGAATACAAGCCAGGTGATTTAAATATTGAAATATATTTTTTTTTTGTGAGTGCACTGAAATAACGTTACATTGTAACAAGATGAGATTTCAACATACCTTGGGAATATGCATATTCGTAATAACCCGAAACTTTCACCTGAACTTTCTTTGGACTCTTCTTTAGAATCTCTCTTCGCTGCGGTTGATATTTCACACTAACGGTATTTAATTACTCGGATCTAGGATTAAAAATTTTCTCCAATACTTTCATATAAAACGTTCGAATTTTGAGCTACATATTCCAATTCAAAATTGTTTTGATTTAAAAAAATATTTTTATTTGAGCAATAATTATTCTAAGTAAAATAAAATAGACTCGATTCAAGTACGAATATAGTTAACTCAAGAAAAAAATTCTCAACTCAAGAAAATTTTTAGCAATACGAAGAAAATATTTACTCAACAAAAATTTTTTTCTGCGCATCGGAGCACATTCGTGTACGTTATGATTTGTATTTGGAAGAAAAATTTCCAAAGCTTCAACTCGTGACCCTCGGTAAAAATACCTCCCGATTTGACTCAAAATTTTCTATTGTGATTGAAATTTTCCCGAGTATATATACCTAAGATTTCGTGCTGCAGTCTCTTTAGTTCACTTCTGTTCTCAACCGTACGAAATCCGATAATCCAACATGAATACATCGTATGTGCAATTAAAACTAAATTTTTTTTTTTAATTTTGTTTGTAATTACATTGATTGTAATTGCAGATCCGAAAATGTCGATGCACGGCTGGCCCATTCGGCAGCACAGACCAATTGGGTTACAACTAGGGACGAGAGTCGTGAGATGATGGCGATTTGGCCGGATGTCGTACGAGATCTCACGGATGCCGGTCGTCATCTCGATATTCCGGATGTCACCAAGTGGCTAGTGAAGGTAAATTAACACTTCATTCACGTGTGTTAATTATATACCTATTTATACCCAAATGAGCCAATTACCCATATAAAAAAATTGTAGCTTTTTGCAAAATACAGTTCCAACTAAATTAAAATTAAAAAATTTATTATTAACAATTTAATAAAAAATATTTTCTACATATAAATTCTGTTGAAAGAATTTCATAAGTCAAATTGGCTCATTTGGTAAATCTAGTGTTAATTTATTTAAAAAAAAAAGTAATTTATTCACACATAACTTAGGTACTGCAATACAATGTGCCCAGTGGCAAAAAAACGAGAGCTCTCGCGGTGGTTTATGCATACAGGATGCTCGCACCCCGAGATCAACTGACCGATGAAAATATACGCCTAGCACGAATTTTAGGATGGTGCGCTGAGTTGGTAAGATTTTAAATGTAATCTTCCACATCTTTTGGTTTTTAAATTGCTTGATTAGAAACCACAATTAGTGGCTAATTCAATTTGAAAAATGAATAAATCATAGATAAGCTAAGAAAAATTAAAGAGACAAGTCATTTTCTAATATAAAAAAAATATAAAATAAAGAATATCTTCTTAATTTTTTTAAACAGTAAAATCACATCATTGTAAATATTCATACAAAAGATTTCATTGTAATGAATTCTCACACGTTCGACTGATTTCTCATTTTAGCATCAAGCATTTTTGTTGGTGATGGACGATATTCAAGACAAATCTAAAACACGACGGAAGCAACCCTGTTGGTACTTGCACAATAATCTCGGTTTAGCTGCGATAAATGACGGACTGCTTATCGAACAAGCTATTTACCAACTATTGCGAACTCATTTCAAAAACAAAGATTGTTACCTTGATCTTATAGAAGTGTTGCACGACGTGAGTACAAAAATTTCGTACGACTTTCAGAATGATAATACATAAACAAAGTACATAATAATACATTGTTTTGATTTCAGATCACTGCGAAAACAGTGATGGGACAGTGTTTGGATCTGCTTTCTATAGATTTTGGAAAGAGACCGAAATTTGACTTGTTCACCATGGATCGATATAACTCTATTGTTAAATACAAAACCGCTAATTATTCGTTTGTAATGCCAGTAACGCTTGCAATGTATTTCGTGAGTATCGATATTCGACGATATTCGATATTTTCACGATTTTAATTTCGATTTTGTTTAAAGGCTGGTATAAGAGACCCAGAAATGCACAGGCAGGCCAAAACTATATTATTGGAAATGGGTCACTTCTTCCAAGTTCAAGACGATTATCTCGATTGTTTTGGCGATCCAGAAGTCACAGGTAAACATGGAACAGATATTCAAGAAGGCAAATGCACATGGCTGGTGGTCGTTGCGTTACAGAGAGCAACGTCAGCACAGAAAATGATTTTACAAGTGTGTATTTTAATTTTAATACTCGTTAAAAAATATGTGCAAAATTAGATATTTTCTTAATTAATATATCATTTTTTTTAGGAATGTTATGGTTACGATGATCCAGAAAAAGTAAAACGCGTCAAGCAGTTGTATAATGAATTGGGATTGCCTAATACATATTCTATCTACGAAGAAGATACTTATAATTTACTGAACACACACATACAGCAAATTTCACGAGGACTTCCGCACGAATTATTCTTAAAGCTGCTCGATAAGATGTATCGCAGACAATCATAAGTCCGCAAATATTCTGATACGCCAACTTAGTTTAAAGTTGAATACCGAATTAATTTTTTAATTAAAAGCATAATGAAATATTTTCATAGGTCATGAATATGTTCTGGAGTGAAGCCTGATAAGCTGTGAATTTAATCTAATAACTTTTGTATGAATTAATTTTTATAAAATTCTATTTTATATGACTGTTATCGCAATACGAACACATGAAAAATTTGTTCTTAGTGCTCGTGTAAAGAATGATATTTACATACATATTTTAAAATAAAATTTAATAATTATTAAAATAATCGTTTATCCGTACATTATAATATTTACATATAATTACAAAAAAATGTCTTAACGTTTTCTTCTCATTTTTTTCTTCTTTTCCGATATGTCATTACGTTTCATGTTATTACGTACTTTTGCTCGGACTATTTGTTTCAATTCACGTCTCGTCTTCTGGAATTCTTCGGCTGACATATCTTCTTTAGAGAAAAATATTTTGGCCTCTGCAATAAGTAATATTAAATATTTTAACAAATTTCGACAACGATCGTAATAATTGTTAATGTGACCGTACCATTGAAGCGAACATCATCTGGACTGAAAAAGAAATTATCACTTGTTTCAGTAACAATTTCTGGTTCTTGTTGAACAATTGGTGTTTTACTCTGTTCATTCGAATCTTCTTCTTCGTCATCTGTAGAATCATATTTGAATGGATTTTTCAGACCAGCAGTTAATTTGAATCTTTTACTTCCCTCTTCTGAGTTCACTGAAGTTGCATTGTTATCTTCTAAAAATTATATTAATAAGTAATTGAGAAAATATTGTATATTAATAATAAATAATTTCATTACTTTCTTCTGTTGTTGCTTTTCCAAATGTTTTCAATAAACTGAATCCGGTATCCTCTTTCAAACTATCTTTTAGAGTGTCCGATACAGAATAATATATTTCTTTAGAAATAGGGATAGGAGCATCTTCTGTTTTATTTTCTGCATTTTCCTGCAGATCGCTTTTTGCTTCTTTCGATTTATTTTTTTTTGGTTGTACATTTTCAACAATAACTTCATAATCCTTATGTTCGCTTATTGTAGGATCGTATCTTACCATACCACTTTTTTTCTTTTTTTGAGGTATTGGATCATCATCTGGTTGTTTCAATGGTTTACCTAAAACATCTTCTAAAATATTTAATGTCCATTCTTTTTCATTATTCAAATTGTCTACATCCATTGGCTCCGATGTTTCATTTTTATTATTGTGTTTTTCATCTTCATCATCCAAAAACCTTTCATCCAAAATGAAACGTTTATCATTGCCAGATTTAATTTGTAATTTGGCTAACTGAAAATAATATAAATTTATATTCGAACCAAAAAAGATTTAAATTTATGTTAAATTATTACTTTACCTTCTCATTTGTAGTTTTTTGTAAATTCAATTTGTCCACATCCCAAATTTCTTCGTCTTCATCGTCATCGTCACTATTGTCATCAAATAACTGTTTTCGCTTCTTCTCTTCTTTTTTCCCAACTGTCTCAAGTATTTCATCATCGAATATAATTTTATTACTTTTTGTTTGATTATCCTATTTATTAATAATAAGAATATTTTTTAAATTCAAAAATGAAAATATTTCATAGGAAATTGGGAAATTTACCAAATTTTTCAATGCATTTTGTATCAATTGTTCCTTAGATTTGTATGCTTGTTTTTTCTCTCTCAAAGACTGTAAACGTTTCTCTTCTGATTGAATGGATGTAAACTTGGACATATTTCAAATAAAATTTATAAAATCAACAGGGTAGAACAGCACAATTTACTTTACTGTTTTGATTTACCACGTGCGACGTGCGTTTCCCTCATAAATGTGCGGAAAATTTGGGAACTATCAAATAAAATTACGTCTCTGTGGGCAAGGTAGAAATCTTCGAAAAAAATTTATTTATGTGTAAATGTTACCGACAATATAAATTATCGATTTAAGTTAAAAGAACGTATTACATTTATTTCATATCATAAATAATATTCAACTTGATATTATGTACATCAAATTACGTAACAGCAATACATTTATTTGCATTGCAATTATATCTATTTTACATATGATATATTATTTTATTTCCTTAAGGTCGATATCTTGACAGTTTTGAGACAATAAATTATCGTGTTCGGAGATTTCTGCAAAGAGATAATTAAATGAACATGAGTTACTTAATTTTGGTATCACAATGAACTTACTAAAAAACTCTTGGTCGAAATTTTTATCGTCTTGAATAAGACGGAAATATTTCTTGTCGGGAATTAAAACATCGATAGTTTCAACAATTTCGGAATTCACCCTCGTTATCCATAACCTCGTCTTTTCTGCATTCAAAATTTTAAACAGTCTCTCAATACCCTGAAAATCATTTTGATGTTCAAACATTTTTATTGCCCTAAGTATTTACGTATCTTTATACGTACTTATACGCTTACGTACGTGCAATATTTAACTCACCTTAACAGTTGTGTAATCGCACGTTTTAACTCTTCTATAGTCAACAACTATTGGAGTTTGATTTTTATTGTATTTCTCAGCAACTTCGAGAACTTTTGAACTAAAGTTTTCAACTGCAGCGTAAGTAAGATCGGATTCTGGTATGATTCTTACGAATTTATTGTCTAACTCAGTCTGTGAAACAAAGAATTGTGAAGGGCGGGAAAATCGGTATAAAATAATGAATTAAAATATTTAATTGAACATTGTGTTCGAATAGTTAGCTAAATAATGAATTAATTAATAAAAA
This sequence comes from Goniozus legneri, assembly GCA_003055095.1. NCBI lineage: Eukaryota > Metazoa > Arthropoda > Insecta > Hymenoptera > Bethylidae > Goniozus > Goniozus legneri. Next base: position 95,871 of record NCVS01000581.1, read on the forward strand.
TAACAAAATAAATAATTTTTAAAGTAACCATTTAGTGAGTTAGTTAGTGAATAGTTAATTAAATAGCGAAACAATTTTAGTAGTACCTTGCATTCTGCAACAGTGATTTCCGGTCTAATAGATTGGCGTATGAGGAAAATTAGGTTAAACACAACTCCAAACAAAAGTCCGGTTTCGACGCCGCTAACTAAACTTACGACGAAAGTCAATATAGCTAGAATAGCATCCCTCCCTGCGAAATTAATTTAGTAATTATGAAATAATTTTTTTACTAACGAAAAGAAAAATTGAAAAATTGAAAAATAACACAGACTACATCCTTTCCATGAGAGCACAATTGTCTGCCAGTCGATGATGAAAATTACCGCACTTATCAGAACGGCGGACAGAACCGATCGTGGAATGTAATAAAAATAAGGAGTCAGAAAACCCAAGGCTAGTAAGGTCATGACACCTGAAAATTTCTTAATTAGAAATCTGGAAAACTATGCAATTTTTTAATGAATTACCCGCGTAGAGACCAGCCATAGGAGTTTGAATACCGCTTGCAGTACTCACGGCACTTCGAGTGAATGCACCACAAGTTGGCATCGAAGAGAAGAAACTTCCAAAGATGTTGCACAAGCCCAGCGTCAACATTTCTTGAGATGCATTTACAGCTGTGCCGCTAGCTTTTGGGAATAAAATTGGGTAAGAGATTTAATTACTGACTGGAGATTAATCTTAAAATGAAAACTCAGTTTTGTTGATTAGCTAGATTTTTTCTAAACAGTAGGAACTATTAATATGTTAATAATTAAGATAAATAAATTAACTTGATATTTTAGTAACTTTAAGTAACTTCCAGGTAAACTTCCATACAAAACAAAAATACGATTAGGCGAATTACCGAAAGCTTTTGCGATCGCAACGTTGGCCAAAACAGCAATCAGAGGTACAAGAATTATTCCTGATCTCAGGTGAGAACACATTGCTGTGAAAGTGTAAGTCTCATTGCCAACTCTCGATGAAAAAGGTGGCAACGCGAATGGCGGCAAACCCGGTGCTACTTTTCCTGCGAAATTATTGTGATATAAAAATTGTGATTGTTGTGATATAAAACAACTACGAGTGAGTATAAAAAAATTCATTGTATCAGTTTTATCGGAACCTGAAAGAATAAACGGAGAGGGTCCCTTCGCGACGATGTGGAACGATATGACCGACGTTATCAAAACAATAATAGCATTCCTTCCTATGGATAAGAACCAAGGTATCCTTCCCAGTTTACTCTTCTTTTTTCCATCGGGGTCACTCGACTCGCAGCACTTCAAATCTTTCAATTGCTAAAAAACAGAGTTTACATTTTTTTTCTTTCAGGTCAAAGAAAACACAAAACTCACCCTGAAAGATAACAAAAATATAATGCTGCACACTCCCAAAGCGAAATCAGCCAGTCGAGTTTCCGAGATGTGCTTGATGATTTTTATCAAACAATCAAAGGTTCCTGAATATTTGACCTTGAGGCCAAGCAGGCCCTGAAGTTGAGTTATTACGATGACAACGGCCGTTGCCGAGGTGAATCCTGACGTAACGGGCATCGATATGAAATCTACCAGGAAGCCTAGAATTTTCATTTCGGGTTAAAAATTGTTTTTATTCGCTTTTTGTCGTTTTTAGCGATACGTGCCTAAATCGAATAAACCCATGAAGAGTTCAACGCACCCTGCGAGGAATGTGAGGAGGATTACGAATTCGGGTGGCATTTCTCGAGTGTACTCGATCGTCAATAACGCCATGAGGGATGTTGCGCCAATCGAGACTTCTTTTATGGTACCAAAAAGTATGTAGATGAAACAACCCAGGAAAGACGAGTATAGCCCATACTGTCAAAAAAATTCTATACACTCAGCACAAAATTAAGGACTCTCCTGATCTTTAGGTCTTTCATTTAGATGATTTTTATTTGTATAAAACGATTTTAAGCTAATTGAACTTGAAAGTATAATAAAAAAATATGGGGAATCCTAGGTTTTTTTTCAATTTTTTGTCATAAAAATCACCAAAATCAAAAACTTGAAGGTCAGAAGGGTGAATTTAAAGTAAAATGCCCTATGTACATAATTTTTTTTTTAGATACCTGGGGCGTCAGACCAGCTAAACCAGCGTAAGCCATGCTCTGCGGTATCATCGTAAGACCCAGCGTAATTCCGGCAATCAAATCCGAGATAGCGGCGAATTTTGTGTAATGTGGTAGCCATTGTGTAACTGGCACGTACTTAGCCAGGAAATTTTTAGTTTTACCGCCACACGCTTCCTTCTCATCCTCATCTATGGAGACACTGTGATTTCTCGTCGAGGACATTTTCGGTGACAAACGAACAAAAAATTGGAAGATAAAAAAAAAAGAAAATTTTTATCGAACGCGAGAAAATTAATCTATTCGAGATCGGAATAGCAAATTATCGGAAACGAATGGAAGAAAGGAGACCAATTGTTGTTTCTTGTCTTTGTTGTAAAGATACACTGATCATTTCATCTCGCGAGTATCAACTTCCGCGGAGAACCAAACCGTTATCATCCCGAACGCTTATTGTCAAAGCTCAAAGTAAACTCGAATTGAAACGGAATGAAGAAACACATCATCAACGCTCATGTACGTATTATTGACACAGCGATAAGGTTTCTAATTGGGCCGAAACCTTGAAAATACTTTCCGATTCTTTAACCCTTTTTCCTCCCTGATTTCTGTTTATTTTCAGTTCGATCCCAGGAGGCTGCACGTCGATAGGAAGAAGTAGATGAAGTGGCTTGGTTGCAATTTATCGCACATTTTGGGAAAACCCAGTCTCGGAATAGAACAGTTTCGAGGTTTAATCGAGCAAAAATCGATTAAGAAACAGGCATAAATCAAGTTGACAGTAAATAATTGAACATATATCTATTACAAATACCGAAATAATCGAAATCATATCACGCAAAATCGGAAAAATTTCGACAAATACAGAAACATGTGCGTGAATATTGAGACAGATTTTGATATTTTAATATCTCTTGGTAAAATATCGATCTTGTAATTTACAAGTGTGCTATATACAACAATAAATAGAGATCGTATACAATAGTGATAGCAGTAATAATAATGGTAATATCAAATGACAACAATTATAACAATATGATAAATTGTACTCTCTCTCTCTTTCCTCTCACTCTCATTCATTCTCTCGTTACATTTTTTTTTATCAGATCAACTGGCTCCGGTGCGTGGAATACAGCGAGACGCCTCGGCTCAACGCAATTTTTTCTGAACCTCGTCAATTAGCACGTCGATCCTTTGGGAGGCCCCTCGGAATTTGCTGGGCTCCGGTCCGATCATCTGGATGAGCTGGGGTACCTCTTGACCGCTTATCTGAGTGAATCGAGCCAACGACTTCATGCAGGCGTATAGTTGATCCTCCGCTGGGCTACCGTTGAAGTATTGCAGCAGTGCCATCGTCAATTCCACGGCTACGTCATCGAATACCTGTGTGTTGATTCAATGAAAAGTTATTATTCTCGTCGATCGTTCAGAAATCACCTGCGCAAACACCAAGAACGATCGATTCTTTGTACACAACGTTATTCGCAGACGTAATAAATATAGTGAAATATACCCCGAGATCATTGATCTTGGTTTGGAAAAATCACTACGATTTTGTCTCGACGCGTGTTCGATAAAGAGTTAGTGGTAGATTTTTCAGTCCTTGCGACGACTGAGAGTCGAGATTTAAAATTTATTTCAATTCAAAATTAAAAATAGGTTTAGATACTAAGACTTAAAAGTTAAAATCAATACATTGCATTAAAGTTTTTTTATAAAATTTTATAATTAGAAAAAAAATGAGATGTAATTGAAGCTTTAAATTTCGACTCGTCGACTTACCGCAGTGCACGAAAATTAAAACTACGAGTAACGTTTAAATGCCGGACTGGTACCTGAGAAATGCTGCCTTTCGGTAAAAGTCGCCGCAGATTTTTGTTTTTGTTCATTTTCTGAAAAAATAGTATCCAAACTCTGGAAACGTATCCGTTCTGTCTGTCGCGTTCGCAACAACGCAAATTTGTACGAAAACAATCGGGCAGCGAGCACAAGCAAGGTTATTAAAGATTTATTATTAATCGGAAAGTACCGCTTATCGCCTGATTTGTGACCAAGTCAATAAATTGAATTATGTTTTCGATTATTAAAGGCAGCATTTCCTTCTTAATTTTAATTTCACGAAAGCACAGTTAAAGCTAAACAAACGAGAAATATATATGTAAAAAAATTAAATTTTAAAAAATTTTTTTTTTGTTTTACAGTAGAATCGTTAATCGCTCGAATCGTGACGACCAAATAGAGTTTCACAGTGAAGCAATAACGCAGAATGGGTCGGTTAATTGGACAAGAAAAGATACAGACCACAGTTTTTACCTCCTTGCAGGCGAGGTTGTGAATAATCGCAGCTCCGCGCGTCTGCAGTTCCGGACAGGACGACAGCAACGAGTGCACAGCTACCTTCGTGGTAACTCTTATGTTGCTGATGTTCTGGTTCTGGTGCTGCCATTCGGATATGTAGAGCAACCATTCCGAACTGCTAAGGTTCTCGAACATGTTAGCCAACTTCAACCAGAATAAACAAATTAGTATTTGAACAATTTAATTAAACAAATTAAACAAATAAATTAATTTTTTTTAGTTTGTAGGGAAACTCCAGTAATAAAAAATAGATGAACCTTCTTCTCTGAAGTGTAAAATATTTTGTCTTCAGAAGGGAATGTTTAATAACTCCAAACTTACGAAAGTCGCAAGAGGAAGTTGCTCCTCTGAAGGATGACGATCGATATTGTACGCGTAATTCATAATTATGTGCTCTCTTCTATCCTGGTGGAGCAGAAGAATGACGTCATCTTTTAACGCAGCTACAGCCAAGACATTAAGCAATCTCATTCTGACGACACAGTCTAGAGATTTATCGTACAAAATTCGTCCTACAAAACCAAAAATTGAATGTTAAGAAAAAAAATAAAGAAGGAGGAATAAAATTGAAAAATTGAAAACGAACCAACGAAATTCAAGAAATTGTCACCCAACGCCCAAGAACCTTCGTTCTCTAGAACGTACTGTCTCAATTCATCCATATTCGTCCTCTCTTCGTCGTTCAGCTTTCCTTCCAACAGTTTGGCCAGTTCTTCGTACTCCGCGCGTACGTCTATGCCATCCTTGAAAACGATGGGAGGGTCTCTCTGACGTTTCCTCTCTTCGAGTTCACGCTTCTCGTCCTCTTCCATCTGACGCACTCTCTCGGCTGCCGGAATTTCTTCCGACGTTGTGCCGTTGGTTGCTTCAATCTCGTTTGCTGTAGCTACTATTTTGACAAAAATTCAATTTGTAATTTATCAAGCAAAAAAATATGAAAGTCTGTTATTAACACTAAATTTTTCATTCGTTTAATTTTTTTTTGTTTGAAATTTTTTTAAAGAAATTTATGATTTTCGGATTGAAAAGTTCTTGTAAAAATAAGTTTGTAAAAATAAAACTAATGTTAATAGCAAGCGCTCACTTTCATTGTCAGCCATGTCTGGGCAATTGCTGGGACCGGTGCTATTCGAATCACTCGTCGAGCTATGCTTAGAAGATTTTTCCTTTTTCTCCTTCTTCTTCTTCTTCTTTTTCCTGTCCTTTTTGGCTAGTTTCTCGTTTATTTCGTTCCTCCGTTCTTTCAGAGCGATAGAATTCAATCTATAAGGAAAAACTTTTGTTTAAATCGAAAAATAAACATTCTCAAAAAGACTTTTTTAAAAATTGATAAGAATGTTTTTAAGTTATGTCTTATCTTCAACATTTACGAAAGAAATGTCAGTAATAAAAATTATATCGATAGCTCTCGTCTGTGTTTAGAAAGTTAGTAGAATATTATCTCGCTTTAAAATAAAAATTTGTTGAAGCTACTTAATATTTGAAAATATAGAAAAAAAAACACCGGTAGAATAAATTATTATTCTGAATATAAAAATGTTGTTAATAGTTTCAAAAACAAATATTTGGTTGTACAAATGAATTCAACAAATTTTTATTTATACACTAATAAGTTGAGATAAATACCTAGCTTCCTCGATAGCAGTGTTCAAAAGTTGATATTCAGGCGAAGCTTCTCTTTCTATTCTCGCCTCCACGAAACGTTGGCCCACAGTGAATCCAGCACTCGCTCCGTTACTCAGCGTCTCGATCAGCGGACCCAGCGTCTGACCGATCGGTCTAACAAACAACCACGTTCAACTTCACCAAGTTTAACCACCGAGTTGTTACTTAACACTAGATTTATAAACGCTTTTACTAATTTGAAACTGAAATTTTCTTTGAAAACATCCTGAATGTAAAATGTGAAAAATAATTGTATATAATTTTAATTGTATTGTTAATTGTTAATTGTAAATTGTAATTGAAAAGATATGTATACAGTACAAAGCCTCGGCTCTGAAGAAGCTAACTGCAATGTTGGCGAAATGTCGACAAAATAAATTGTCTGAACGCAGTTCCCTTCCGGAAACCAAGTGGCCTAATAGTATAAACAATGACCGCGAAAGTCTTAAAACTACAAATATTTGCATAAAGTATGTGGCTCAGTCCATAAATCTAGTATTAAAAAAAAAAAGTACTCACGTTTGCAGTATTTCCTCCGGCAAATCGAGGATGTACTTAGGAATGCCCTTGCCGACGAGAAACTTGCTCACTTCGTCGGTAAATACGTTACAGTTGTGCTTGAATAGATGGTACGTGCCCGGTCTGCGAAGAAAAGCACGAGGCGTTAGGAATACGGATCGCGTCACCGCTCGAAAAATCTCAACACGCGCGCTCGCTACGCGAAACGGCCAAGCGAGAGAACTGGACGTGAGGGATAACGTGACGTGTTGCCAAAAAATGGAGATCTAAATTGGTACCGGTCGAGCGGAAAATCTCGACTGACCGAGCAAAAACCACTTGTGGCTCGAGAAAAATTGGAAAAGTTGGAGAGAAAATTATCCCAAGACGAGTTTTCGCGTCGGGAATCGAAAATCGCGAGAGCGCGCAGCGTCCGGGACTGCCCGGAGCGATGTGCCGCCCCGTATTTTCGTCTAGCCGCGCCGGGCTAACTCTCTTTTTCGAGAAAGCTCGGCAGGGATCTATTGGCCAGCGGATTTCGTACTCACGCGAAGGTAGAGGTGTTCAATCCGGTGATGTACTCCAGGAAGATCGGATAGGGCAGATAGGTCTCGCCGATCCTCTCGATCCTCAGCGGTTCGTGAAGCTCCGTGCCGCCCTGACGAGCAGTAACAAACACAGTGGACAAATTTTTCAGACGGAGAAAAACGCTCTGACGTGTAGGACGATCCTATGGCGTTAATTTTAGAATTCTACTCTCGCGTATGATCGAAATAGAAATACCGGAATCGGGAGAATCGAGGGAGGACTGCCCTCCTCTCGTTATGCACTCGAGGGGGGTTTTTTTTTAGTTTATTTTGAGTCGAATTTTAAAATTAAGAATTAGTGTGTAGTGTAGAGCATTTCTGTCAACAAACTTGGTACTTTTCCTAAATACCTTATCTTTAAAAAAAATACTTCATTGAGTCTCTAGTGTTACTTCCATATTCGAAGTCCTTTCTATACTACTTTATGAAAAAGTACACCCGAACGATTTGCATCACTTATTGGCTCTATTGAGTTTCTAAACTGTTACCTTTACAATAGAAGTACTTCCTAATATACTTTACTTATTAATAAAGTACACTCGAATGATTTACATTATTTGTTACTCTATCGAGTCCCTAGACTGTTACCCCCACATTCGAAGTACTTTCTATAGTACTTATAAAAAGTACACTCGAACGAAAATTTTAATTGCATTATTTATTACTCTATCGAGTTTCTAGAGTGTTACCTTCACATTCATTCAAAGTACTTTCTAGTGCAGTTATAATGAAATCGACCGAACGATCTCCCGATAAGAATATCGAGTGGGCAGCAAGACGGAAGAAGAAAAGACGCGATATAGTGCAAGGCACGGTTCACGGGGCGCGAGTTTTCGCCTATTTTTAGATTCAACCGGACCAAATTTAGTACGCTCACGGTGCCGGTATCGTATGGCTGAGGACGAGCTCGACGAGAGGTGTAACGAGCCTCTCGAGTAGCGCAGCACGCGATAACTACAACCTACTGCTCCCCTGATTATTTTTAACCCTGATTATCGGTCTACGTACCGGTCTTATGCTCCGTATTCCATCCGGACCGAAGAAGTACTCCCTGCCGTAAGCCACGATAGCCGTGTGCCAGATCCCATCTAGCCGTCTACCTGCGAACGATATTAATTTTTCTTTCTTCAAAATAGAACCGCGAATCACAACAGTTGCGATAGAAACTTGATTCACGAATTATTTTAATCACCCTTCGCGCGAGAGAGGGCTTGGAACAAGTCGCCTAATGTCATGAGAGTCGAGCTATTTTCGCGATCGATGTTTCCTAGTGTATGAAAATTCATCTCGACAATAACCGTGCATGGATCAAAAGCGTAGGAAGATGGAATAAATAGATATGCATATATTTGCTCTAGTGAGGTATGAAACAAAGAATTGAAATTTTGACATACATACCTTGCAGTCAATGCGATCTTAAAAAAAAAATAGAAATAATGCAAATATTAGAGAAACCCTGAATATTTGTAATGATTTTGTATAGTTATTTTAATAAAA
>NCVS01000581.1:104629-137446 GCA_003055095.1 Goniozus legneri
AAAATACGGAAACAAGACAAATATTCAAGGAAAAGTAAATATTTATAATAATTTTGTAAATCAGTACATTTTGTGGTAGTTTGATATTAGTTTAAAGGGTTATTTTTTTTGGTAAATATAAGGAGACAAATTTTCCTAGTATTTATAAAAAAAAAGAAACAATGTGCAAATATTAGAAAGGGCAAGAGAAGTTTCGTAACAATTTTGTACAATTCAAAGTCTCAAATTAACTCGAAGGGTCATATTTTTGAGGTAAATATTACGAGACGAGTTTTCCTGGTTTTTCTTTATCTCGTGAGAGCACGCGGACATTCAAAAATAGCAGAGCCAGGGACCAACGCATCCGCTACACGTGACTCGCGTTACGCGTGTGCACGCAGATGCATCGACGACGTTTCCCGCACGAAAATCACGACCTACAATTTCCGCGAGCGAATGCCAATCGACGAAGATCCTACGAACTTCGATATTTTCGAAAATTTTCATCTCGAATTCCGGGCGTTCACGGTCGTCGATAAAGTCACTCGTAAAATTAGGTTTCTGTTTGTCGCGTCTGAATAAAAATATTACATAAAAAAAAAAAATGTAGATGTAAGTTGGAATTTCGTGGAAAGATGAGAGTTGGAAATAGGAGTTGGCAAATCGAGAGCTGTTTATCTCCAATAACGCCGAATCATCGTAACCTGTTAATGCGGATAAAGAAAATTTATTCGGAGTTCCCGATAGAAAATGTTCAGCTGATTCACCGTCAACTCCTTTATCCGCGACGATTAGTTTTCCCACGCTAATTTATTTTAGATGCGCGATTTGGCAAACTACCGGACGATTGTGTGAGCAAACCCGTTTTCGCGCGCTCTCGTGAGCATCGATACTACTCGAATCAATCAATTTATTTTTACTTGAATCGGTAAAAAAAAATTGTAAATGGATGTTTACACTGGACATAAGAATTTGTTGAAGCTACTTATTTCAAAATATAGAGATGATTGAGGAATAAATTGTTATTTAGAATAAAAATATAATAAATAAATAAATATAATACTTACTACTTACTTACTTATTTATTTATAATAATAATATAAATAAATAAGTGAATTCAACAATTTTCAGTGTGTTTTGTGAAATTTGAAAATTTAATGAATTCATTCCGATGAATCAGTTCTATTCTGCTTTCCAGACATAATAAAATTAATTTTAGTAACATTATAATTGGAATGTTTGTGTTTTGTCCAATTTGTTTACAATGTTAACGTGTTGCGATTCTCCTCAGAAATTTCTGAGAATATTTTGAAACTCGGTTTCGAATTTTTACAGCGAATACGCGTTTTGTGAAAATTTTGCTTACCGATGAGCATTTCCGACATCAACGACGCCATTCCTTTTGTTAAATCGTAGATGTACAGCTCGACGGACGTTTTTACCTCGTCCGAGTCGTCCATCGTGTTTGTTTACCTGGAAAGAGCAAATCACAATTTTTTCATTTCATTCGAACGGTAATGATGACAGTTCAATTATGAGCAGTCAATGATCGTGTCACGTGTTCATACTGTACAGGCAAAGTGCAACGATGGCAATATTGAAATGTTTTTGTACTTTAAATAGTAATTTATTATTAATTTTGAAACGAAAAATCAAATTATAATTAATACATTATTGTAGGAAGATTAATTTTTTAATAGTAAAATTATAAAATTACTATCATAATTTTCAATTATTAGTTCTTAGTATAATAAATTCTACTATAAACAAAACTAAACTGAATTAAACAAAAACTACACTGATTTTTTTCTTTTTTTAATAATAAACTCTGTTGAGTGTAGAATAAAATTATCACTATTTCCAATTATTAGTTCCTAGTATTGTAAATTCTACTATAAACTCAATTAAACTACACTGAACGGAACATTTTTTTTAAACTTTGTCGGGTGTAAAATGCAGAAGAAAAATTTGATCAAACCTCTCTTCTTCTTTTTCTCACAGAAAGATAATCCAAATATCGTAAAGAAATTGCAACGAAACTCCACCGTCTCGCGTGCGTCGCGCTTTTGACGGGAGCGGGAGTTTAATGCACGTAAATATAAACGCGCCGGTAACGCGACGTTTACTGGACACGATGTTGTAGCGACTCTCACCCTGGATTGGCGCGAGTCATTCTCGTGACACTCGGAGACGCGCGCGGGTGGGAAACAATTGCGCGCACGCACACAAACACACGCACGCTCCTCGTTTCACGCCCGTCTAATTAAAGTTCACCGGCATTACAACCCGACTTCAATTTTCCTCCCTTCCGACGTTATTTTTCGTCTTACCGTGAAAAGTTGCGTAATAACGCTTACGCAATGAGGCTCCTTTACGGTTTATAAATATACGATTCTGTAAATTCAATGAGAGCATGAATAAAGACACTCCGCGTTAAAATTGCGTGCTAGTTTTGCGAGAAGAGCGTCAAAATTTTGATGAGGCAATTCGGTAAATTGTAGATATTGTTTCCCTGTTTGTATTTTTGTTTGTAAACTTCACGATGTAGTCGCTGACCAAGAGGTTATATAAAAAAAAAAAAATCGATAAATATAAACAGAGACCATTTTTTTTACACAATTGTATCTTAAATAGCTATAAGAAAATCTTGTTTAAAATTTTTGATAAAAAAAACTATAAAAAATATAAAAAAATTACAAGATTAAATCAAGCGGAGTAAAAATTGCAACTAATGCAAAAGCGGACAAGTACGTCTTCGTCAAACGTAAGATGACGTCATTCTGACTGATTTACACCGGTTAGCAAAGCACGCGCAACAGGTGGGGTCGTTGATTCATCGATTTGCCATTCGTCCTACGATTCAGCAAATATTTATCTAACCATTACTCGAGAAAAATTTCCCCTTCATTCATCGAATTTTATTCACTTTCACACGTTAACATCCCTCAAAGATATTGTCACGTTTGTCAACACAACTGCAAGATTTTTAAAATCTCGACACACCTACCACTTTTTGCTTAACAAATTTTATATTATTTTTTATATATTATAAATATATTTTTTTTTATTATTTGGCACGAAACTCTACCGAGTGTCCTGATATGGAAAATCCAGGTAAGCAGCGAGTGCGAGCGAATAGTCGACGCTGGATAAGCGCCGTGTATGCGACTACCCGGTACAACTAAAGACGAGCTCCGTTATTGCGCGTTCCTGAACTCTCTACGGAGCACCGGGCCGCTTAAAACACGCCGCCGCGCTCTCTGGTCGAGCCACTTGGCATAATCGAGAAGCAGACCGAGTGCTTCTAGGGGGGAGATGAGTCTAACCGGTTCAAAAAACTCTCATTTTTTCCGTCTAAAAATGTCGCTAATTTTACGTAGGATGCGAAAATTTTGAATCACCCTAACATTTCAATTCAAAAATTTTTGGTGAATATATTTTAGCAAAAAAATGTTTACTATTGTGCCAAAATTGTGAAAAATTGATTAAATTTGGAAAATTATTTTAAGTTGAAACTTGAAAATGTTGAAAAAGGGTTCTAACACTCTAACACCCTAACACTACTTTACAACGATTCAAACATTTTGTATATATTTATTTTAGCAGAAAAATGTCAATCATTGTAAAAAACTGATTAAATTTAAAGAATGGTTTAAACTTAAAATTTTAAAATTGTCTCTTAAAATGTTAAAAAGGGTCATGTCCCTGTGAAATGACAACCCGCTGTACACCTCACCGTCAGCTCGAATAATTTCGCCATGTCCGAGCCCGAGAAGCTCGTAGTCGTGCTATTTTAAAATTATACTAGAAATGAAGGATAATTGACTCGAAAATTGTAGCTCTGCCTAGGGCTAAATTATTTGGTTTTAACGTCAGCGAGCGTTAGTAGTCTCTATTCTAAAATGTACTATTCGTAGATCAGTTTGAAAGTAAATTTGTAGTCGAACAATTCGAATAACCTTGTTCAATCGCTATATGCGCGTAAATCGACCTTGCGTGCTTTGTATTTCTGTCACCACGCGCATCATGCGTTTTTCGTCTTCTAATTACGTTTCACTAACAGGCAAGTAGTTCAGCAGATTTCATTTTTCGTCCGTTCTCACAGGCGTTTTTTCAAATTCATTGTTACGTAACAGATTGAGGTTAACAACCTAATTTTCGGAATACCAAGCTAATTCGCGGGAAGAAAAATATTAATAGAAGTTTTCGATACAAAATAAACATTCCTAGTTTATTTTAGCCATGGATAACATTTTTGTTGGCAAAATTGACGATTTAATTAACAACAACAAATTTTTGTCATCTAGTTTGTATTTTTGATAAAAAAAAAAAACAAAAAGATAAAAGTGCCAATTTCAATTCATGAATCATCAATGAACGAATGTAACAAACCGTGTCAAGGTGAAAGAATTGACAGCTCAATTCTGTAATCCAGCTGGGAGCCCGGACATTGTTTTGACACTAATTTCGTTGAACGTTTTTCAGTCGTTCAGGGATGACTTCACGCAATTAACCCATCAGCTACCATTTGGGGAATTTTTTTTAACATAATACCGCGACATAACCTTTCGCTAAATGTAACGAAAAATAAAAAATTTCAGAAAAATTTGGCAGTTAATGGTTTAATTTGTTCAATAAAAAACAATCTACGCGAATTTTCGAACTACGAAACGAATGACGCAAACGTCAGACTCGCGACACTTTGCACTGTTTAGGTTAAATCTGCGCCCATTGTTTAGATTCGAAAGTCGAAAGTACCGTTGGGGGTTGAGCGCAAACGGGGGCGGAGAGGGAGGAGAGAGGGGAGAGAGGGAAACCGGGGGGTTGCGACGCGGCTCAATGAGAATAACAGTAGAAAACGTCACGCGAGCGTCGCGTGTACACACCGAGACGGCCACTCAGCGTCGGTTCGCGATGCAGTCGTAGTATTTTCAAACGAGCCATCGTTACAAACGCACGCTCATTTTTTTTCTCCAACTTTTACGCTCGCTCATACTTACCCCCTTTTTCAAATAGTTCTGCGCACTTCCGTGGTGCGTGCGTTTCGTGTTTACGTGAGAAAACTCGAGAGAACGCAGAACAGCTGTAAGAAAGCCCCGTGACGAGAAAATTGGAGAAGAGGGTCGGAAGGACGACGGGTCCTCGATTCGCACGGTCCTCCGTGAATCCTCCTCCGAGTTTTGTTTGTGCGCGTCACCTCGCCGTAGGACTCGACGTGGCTCAAAGGAGCGAGCGAGAAAAAAAAAAGCGAAACAAAAAATATATCGACAAACGCGTCACGAGCAGTCGTCGATTGTTGGTAACCTTTCAAATTTTACACGGTCACGAGACCGACTCGCGAGGACTGCGAGATCTGAATTTGTGTGTGCACGTCACCGCAATTTTTCATTATATCACGCGAGAACAGGTCTGAACAAGCGTCGTTATAGGTTAGAGTACGAGGCGTTGACTCGACAGTTTTGTGCTCGGTGCGTCTCTTTTCTTTCTCTAGTTTCTCTCTTTCTCTCGCTCGCGCTTGCTCTTTCTTTCTATCTCTCTCGCTCTCTTGCATGCACGCTCACTTTCTGTCTTTCTCTACTGTTGGGCAGAAAATCTAGGGACTTTTCTCACTAGGAACGCACCTTGTGTACCCAGGTGGATTCGAAACGGACGAACGAGACGGTGCGGCTCTGAACAGCTGATGCCTCGCGGACACCGGCGAAATGTCAAAATCCAGACAAATCGTAAGTGCAAATTGAAATAACGAGCGTGGCGATACAAGAGCTCATTACGAATCGTGAGGCGAGAAATCGAGATTCCGTTTCGTAAACGCGTCTTCGCGAACACGCTAAGTCATTGCGATTCGTCGCGATAGCGGCGAAGCAAACCGTGAAGTCTTTGTACTTCAAAAAAATTCCCAGATTCAGAAGCCGAGATATATTTTTATTAAAAATTTTTGCCGAAAAACCTTGAAAAACAAGAGCATTAGTTTTGCCAATCTAGATAAAATTTTACTTTATCAAATGGAAATTCATAAATTCAGTAATGTTTATCTGTTACACTTCTGTTATCTAAATACATGAATGAAATTCTGTCATATCTGTTATTGTTCACCTCTCACTTGCGAATATTAAATTCCAAATATCCATTTTTGTAGAAGCTCTTTATATTTGTGTAATTTGATGTTTATTTTTTAGACATTACGTGTGCAATCGCCAGAGGGAACAAGAAGGATAGAAGTAAATCCTTCTGATACAGTTTCCCGACTCTTTGAAAAGGTACAGTTGAATGATTATATTTATATAATATATCTTTCATTTCAAATTTTATAACTGTGCGGTTTATTTTGAAAGTGACATAGTTCATTTCTTAGTTATCTATTGTCAAATGAATTAACATGTCCATTAATCTTTGAAATGTTAAATTATTCTTAAATTATGATCTCATGATTATTCTTTATTCACAGATTGTCGATGTTTTCGACCTCAGCAGTTTTGCTTTTTGTCTATATAAGCAACGAAATAACAAAAATGAAATTATGTCTTCGAGAAGTAAAACAATTTCTGCATCGGGCCTCTCTCATGGTGATATGGTATATCTATCGCCCTTCCATGGTACACAATTATGGAATGCTCCATCGACCAGCAGTGCCTCTCAAAATTCACGTTAGTAACCTGATTAATGAAAGTTCTTGAATTTTGGTAAATGATATTAATAATTGTTTAAATCTCAAATAGAACCCACACCAATGGATACTACAACGAGCACCAATCGTAATAGTTTCCAACCTGTAGGGTCCTCTGGCAATGGTCGTTCTACATCAAAAGTAGTTGAAGATGAAGTAGATGAACAATTGAGAAAAATGGATGGCAAGATACAACGGAAACGTGATGAAAAATTGTGAGTGTTTGAAAATATCTCATTTTGTATTATACAATCTCTCTCATATAACAAATATATATCAAAATATTATATGTGCAGGTGTCGCCATGGTTCAAATGGTTGTTGTGTCCACTGTTCGCCGTTAGAACCTTTCGATGAAGTTTATATGAAAGAACAAAATATCAAGCATCTATCATTTCATTCTTATCTCAGGAAACTCACTGCCGGAGTTGATAGGTATGTAAGACTTGAAATAATTGAAAATTCTCTTATACCTTGGTAGTTTAATTTTCTCTTCTCCTTCACAGAGGAAAATTTATACAATTAGACGATGTTAATTGTCGTATTAAAATCGGTTGCAAAGACCATCCTCCATGGCCAAGAGGAATTTGTAGCAAATGTCAACCGAGTTCAATTACTTTAAATCGGCAAACTTACCGTCATGTCGATAATGTGATGTTTGAAAATGCAAGTTTAGTCGAACGATTCTTAAACTATTGGCGCAGTACGGGTCATCAACGTATTGGGTATCTATATGGTCGATATGAAATACACAGTGATGTACCATTGGGTATCAGAGCTGTTGTAGCCGCTATTTACGAGCCACCGCAGGTAAACAAAAATCGTATTTATAATCAAAAATTTGTTAATTATAAAAATAATAATAATAAACCTTCTGATTCACAGGAAAGTACAAGAGATAGTATACACCTGTTACCTGATGAGAAAGAATCGTTGGTAGACGAATTAGCTCAATCGCTCAATTTAAAGAAGGTCGGCTGGATATTTACCGATCTTATAGCCGAAGATATTAAAAAAGGAACAGTACGTAAAAATTTAATTTCTCAAGATTAAAAATTAAAAAATAAAAACTAAAATTTGTTTTCCCAGGTAAAACACGTTCGGAATGTAGAAAGCCACTTTCTGTCAGCACAAGAATGTATTATGGCGGGACATTTTCAGAACCGCCACCCCAATCCTTGCCGTCTCTCACCAAATGATTATTTTGGCTCCAAATTCGTTACAGTGTGTGTAACAGGTACATAAAGCAATAATAATTTTGTCATTGTGTAAATTATTATTACTAGATGAAACATTGTTAATTTAAAATTGTAGGTGACCAAAAAAATCAAGTTCATATGGAAGGATATCAAGTTTCAAACCAGTGTACGTCACTCGTGCGCGACAAATGTTTGGTACCCACAAAAGATGCTCCGGAATTAGGATATGTAATCGAATCAACCGATAAGCAATATGTTCCAGACGTCTTCTACAAGGTAAGATTTAATATTTTTTATTGAGAATGCTTATTTCATAGAAATTTGAACTTCTATGAATTTTTTTTTATCTTCATTTTACTCCTCTAATGGTCTGTTAAAGATCTGAAAAAGATAAGTATACAAGGGTAGAAAAAAGAGAACTCGTTTGAAAGTAAACAGTTTATAATTCAAATCAGACAAATTAAAAATTACACAATTTCGGTAACGAACGTTCGCTTCGTACTTTTATTCACGCTATGAAATCAATTTAAACTGTTTGATCTTTCGTTCTTTCATCGATTTATAGGTACATTTTAGGCACAATTTACGAGCCTTATTAAAGAAAAATCAAATTTTCTTTCGTAATAGTTTGTTGTCTCTTAACGAAAAATAATAGAGAAAATATAGGAAGGAAGGAAGTGTGATAGAGGAAGGACTCAGAGGACAAAAGTTATCGAGTGCTCTTAATTTTTCGATCGTATCTTTTTAATTTGAACCCAAAAGACGAGGATAAACTACCGGTAGTCCGAATTAATATTACAAGCTATGCGTTGTTACCTCATCTCGTTCATAAAAATATATTGTTATATATATAAATACGTACATACGTATTTATTTATATATATTCACACAGAGGATATATATATAAATAAACGTATACATATATATATACGCGCGTGTGGGTTTCTCGTGTGTATACAGGTGGGCATTTGTTTCATCGCCTCGGCAGATCAAAAAGTAACACCTTAAATATATATTTTCGCGTGTACGTTTCTCGTTAACATCGGAATCGAGAGGAAAATAATAATCGGAGCACGGTCACCCCTTTTTGTCGGATCGTCGAATATACATATACAATTCATACGTATAAGTATATACGAGGATTTTTAACGTTTTATATTCGTCGTTAATATATATATATATATATATATATATACATATATATATACGTCGGCATTCCCTTTTTTACACGTCGTAAGGGGTAGAAGCTCTCGTTGCAAAAAAAACTATCAGCTAATTCAACAATTGTTAAATTTTTCAAGTTTTCAACATTCGAATGAGGCTTTCTTCCAAAAAAAAAGATTGGCGTCTGCGACGACAACAAGGGCGTGCAATATTTTTTTTTTAATTATTTATCTACGTTACGTGACTCTGTGCCTTTTTGTTGCCCATTTACGTGCGCGACGACGCTCGGCTCGCACGCGTCCTCGCTTAATTTGCGTGTAATACATACGACGGGTTTGTTTTTTTTTCACGGGGGGGTTTAGACAAATACAACGCATTACATAATCGTAATTCGATATACATTATCGAGGAATGATTCGTGTTAATATTATATATCCGTTCGTTTCATTCGTTTTTTTTTCTCTATCCCGATCAGACGTTACGAGGCTTAAAATCTACGTAGTAGTAGTTAGGCCTTGCATACATTTGCATGTTTGAGATCTAATCTTAAATACAATTAATTTACGATGGCTTACTAGTTTTAAAAAGGAGCAGAAGAGGAGGTAAGATCGTTTCGAGTATCGCAGCTTCTCGAATCGAAGGGACACGCTAAACACGATAAAGCGCACCGCCTTCATTTTTTTTCTCCTCTTCTGCTCGTTCCCTCACACTCTGCAGCGAAACGCAATCTCGTTGATAAGACGAAAACGGAAGTGCCATCGGCATGACGCGAACATTCGCTTTCTCCGAAAGCTGTGTCTGCACACAGCACGCAAAAAAAAACTTACAATAATCTTTTATTCGCACGCACCCATACAATGATTTTTGTACCGTTTTCGGTATTTTTTTTCTCAAATTTTACACGATTTATCTATCTACTTACTACTTAAGACATTAGCGGTGTCCGTTTGGAGGGGAGGGGAGCGAGTGTCCACCGTCGCTGTGGAACAGTTAGCCCCAAATCGAGACACGCTCTATACAACTATACGTAGCAATACGCCATTAGCCAAAAAATAAATGTCGAACCTCTTTTCTAAAACAAATATTGTTTACAGCTACAAAGTCGTTTCGATATAATGATCGATCTGAGGTATGGTTTATGCGTCGATCAGTATAATCGTTATCTTGTTTTTATTGTAGAGTACAGAATCGTTCGATTCCCAATCAATATAGCAAAATATGGATCTTTATTCCTCTTCATTTTTTAAATCTTGTTTTACGCGTCCACATTTTAAAAATAGATTCAACATCTTTAGACTTCTATTGTTAATAATTAATTAAGTTGACTTACACGGAGCGTCGCGTTCTTTTTTTAGTAGAGTCAGTCGCGACGATATCTCCGGGACAATTTTATAATATCGTTTCGCTGGATATTATAGTTACGGGATACATATTCATACGTATTCGACTTACGTATTCCGCTGTTCTCGCCCTCGCTCGTTCGCGCGATGCGTCTAGAGATATCGTCGCGATTCGCGTTCACATTTCCTTGCCTACATCGAAGAAACGTATAAGGTAGCCTATGGGTACGATTATACATCACCCATAACGATAGGAGCGACGGTGTGTTACAATTTGCCACATTTAGTAATCAGAATGCTCTTCGTGGGCTTCCCGGTTTGGTCGCCGAACGTCGAGATCTTCTCGACGAGCTCCAAACCCTCGACGACGTGGCCGAAGATCCCGGTGAAGCCCCTCATCTCTTGCAAAATTATTCGAAACTGGGAGCCAACCATACCGAGGTTGTCGTGACGCTTCTGGGTCCGTCTCATCCCAACTGCTCCCCTGACAGCTGGGAACTTCGTGTCGTCCGGCATGAAGTATCCGTCCTCGAAGATACTTCTGCCTCCTCTTCCATTGTTAAGCTCAAAATCTCCGGTTATCACGGACTCGCCCTCCCAGCACTGGAATATCGTGCAGCCCTTGTAGCCAACGCCAACCTCACCGGTTGCCAGAACGCTGAAGTTCTTGGACATTTTTGGCGCCACGTCCGGTCGCACTTCTATGACTATGCGGCCGTGTGGGGAGCCGTTCACGTCGATGTTGAAGTAGTACAACGGGTAGGGGTTCGTGGGAGCCCTCAAGGTGGCCGAGATACCGCTGGACGGTGGCTGGGGGGACGAGTGGACGGTCACTAGGCTTCCACCGCTGGTGCCGACGTTCTCCTGCATGAACGTGGATTGCTGCTGCTGCTGCTGGTGCAACATCGTGTTCGTCGGCGTCGACGGGACCGGTTTCAAGGACGGCGAGCCGGGCGGTATGAGGAGCTGAGGACCACCCGGAGGTGCTGGAGGACCCTGGTGAACGTGAACCGATCCTGGCTGAGTCTGCTGCTGCTGGGGCACCATGTTCGAGTGGTACTCGATCGAGCCGTTCTGCATGTGCTGCTTGCTCACAACGTGCCTCGAGTACAGCTGAGACATGCAGTAATTCGCGAGGAACAGAATTGGGTTTTGTGAAGCTGTCAGGTGGTTCGGTATTCTTCCACCGTTGCCAGTTTGGGGGATTATAGATTCGCCGGTGTGAATTCCAGCTAGAGCTTGTTTCAGTAGAGCGAAGTCGAAGACGACTCCTGAGTTTCCTATGAGATCGTCCAGCTGGCACTGTAGCATCATTTCTTGGTATTTAGACTGCAATCGTTGTTTCTCGATTATCAGCTGCGAGTGGAGGTTGTAAACGTCGCTAGGGTTTTCAATCATCTGCAAACTCGCTTTTGCTTTGCCAAGAGTCTCTCTGGCGTCTGTGATCTCTGGAAAATGGCTCCAGCCGTTTTGCAGATCCGTCTCCACGTGGGTTTTCAGCGTCACACACGCTTCAAGGACTTTTATCAGGAATTCTCGCTGTTGCATCGCTAATCTCTGAATCTCCGTCGACAGCTTTCCCATTGTGACCAATTCTAGTTGAACCTAAAAAAAATCGAATTAATCACAATCTTTAGGTTGTTTGTGACTTTACTCACATCAGATATGAGTTGTTCTTTGGCATCGATTTGCGATTTAATCTGGTGACCCGGGTGTTCCTGTGGCGTTGCACACGCTCTACACAATAGTGTACAACACGTGGCACACCACAACGCCAGCGGCATTCCATGTGTGTGGCAATTTTCACTCTGGAAATTTTTATCACGTTATTTAATCGGTCCAATTTCTAGATTATTGCGAATATTCACAATAATTTCATGAAAGATATTCACCTTTCTCTCTTTCTCGGTGACCTTCCCCGAGGTATTGTTCGCTGTGATCTTCATGTGAGAAAGATTGTTGGCTAGGGCGAGGAGAGGGGAATGGGTCGGTAATGCATCGGGTCCCTGTTCGCCGAGCTCCGTTCGTTTCCAACAATGGGCGCAAAACAATTCGCGCCCTTTCAATAAATTGTTCTCTATACAACGCAGGCAAAAATAGTGTTTGCAGCTAAGGTACTTGGGACATTGTTCGGTATCATTGTATTTTTGTTTGCAGTAAGTGCATAACGTCAACTCCTCCAAATCTGTTAATACACTTGGGTCCAACATCTGAAACATAAAAGAAACATTAGATATTTTGTTTTACAAAAAATTAATATTTATAATTTATTTAAAATTGTCACAACATCACAATAGATCGAGTATAAGAACTAAATCAAAACAAACGACCCAATTTGTAATTTTAAATCAGTTTGTGGATTAAATTTTAAATAAATTGTAAATATTAAATTTTCGCAAATTTCATGAATTTAAAAATTGTGAATAATTATTAACAATATTTTTGTATAAATAGAATTTAAGTATTTTAAAGATTTTTCAAACATAGATGGGAGTTATCAAGTGAGTGTCACTGATAGAACTGATAGAAATTGATAGAGATATTGATTGATATTTTTTACATAAAATAGTATAAGGCCATACAAACTAAATTTCAATTTCTATAGATAAAACCCTTTCCTCGTTAATTTCTTCTGAATATTCTAGTGGCCCACAAATTGGATCGTTTACCTTACACAGTATCATAATTTCCACAAATTTAGTAAAGAAAAAATGTGGCGTTAATACTGCAATATGTGTAACAATTCATATCCCGGAGTACACCGTTCAATATTACAAAATACACCGAATTTTTTTTATCGACAGTTACCGAAGTTTGATTCTTCATTGAAAAAAAAACCAAGCGTGGTTTGAAAAAACCTCGAGTTCTACGAAGCCGCCATTTTTCCGTACATCCCCAACTACGCATAAATAATCATAAAAACAGCAATGTTAAGAGGTTAGCTTCGCACGTTGAACGCGGTACGCGATATGGAAGTTATGCAACAATTTGGGTAATACGGACGAGGCTACAAAAAATGACACTTCTCGCGTCAACGCGCATGCGCGTGGTGTCCCGCCAAAACTTCCGAAGGAGAGTGTTTACGGGCAGCTGAGAAAAGGAGAACACAAAGCTCGCTCATTCAACAATTCGTACCTGGAAAGTTGAATCACGATATTAGAATCGAAATGCGAATAAATTCGGACCGATCAAACGTATCGAAAATGTTTACGAATGTACACAGACATATGTGTCTTCCTTATCAGCTCTGAACTCGATACAAACTCGGCCGAGTAAAAATTTACAAGTGTGGAACCGTAGAGTATGTGCCAGAAATTCCGCGGGAATGTTATCTGCCCTCTCACTCTCTCACCCGTCGTTTTCCTATCTCTCTCTCGCTCTCATTCTTATTTGTCGAAGCTGCCATCTCGCTTCAATTCGTGTGTCCAAACCTCACACCCCCTTTCTCTATTACACTCGGTATCTCCTCGAATGCCTCGCTCGAATTTTTCGCTCGAATTTTCCCAAAAAGAAAAAAAATGTTCACGTGCAAATATCATACCGTGTCGTACTCGCTGAGGCTGATCGTTGGCACTTGTCACTCCCAGCGTGTTTAGCGTTCCGAGCCTGTGATTCCGCGTGGGCAAGTTTTTGTTTCGCGCTCGTTTTTTGTAGTTTTACATCGAAATGGGGAATCGAGCGGACTGGCGATACGGAGATGGATTGACGTAGAGTCCCGCGCGATTTACCGTACGCTAGCGAGTATCTCGTGTTGCTCCACACCAACAACCTTGTCTCGCCTCGACGACGTTGTCTCCGTTGTCCCCGTCTTATCGTCAATGTCCTCGTCACAGTCACAGTCCCTGTCTCCGTCGTCGTCGTCGTCGCCGTCGTGGCCGTCGTCGTGGTCGGGTGTTATCGGTTTTTGTTTTCGTGCCTCTTCCCTCAAACTTCTTTTGTACTATTCACCGAACTCTGTTTACGTTTATCGAACGTCGTGAGTGGTTGTTGGATAACATAACGACACCGCGCGCCGGTAAACGCGGCGTTACTCTAGCCTCAGCCCGTACGAACGTTTTGCCACATCATGATGTTTGGTTCACTAAACTAACCACTAGCATGGCGGCGAGGGACCGACACGACCACGGGCGCGCGCGCTTACGCTGTTGCTCCCTCTTCTTTCTCTCACACTCGCTCTTACGTTTATCCCACTCGTTCTCTCGCCCTCACCGATTTTGCCGAATTAACGAACCTCTACTCGATGGTCTCGTTTCGAATCCACGATTTCTCGCCACCTCGTGGACGCGCGTTGAAACTCGTGAATTTCGGACGAGCTTAGAACTCGCCTTAAAACTGGGATATTTAACTATTTAAACTGTAATTCTTCTAATTGAAAATATAAACAATAATTGCAAACAAAATTTTGATTTCTAGGGAAAAATTACTTTTATATGATTCTTAAAGGAAATAGTGATAATTATAGTTTAAATTGCTCGTACATAATTTTTAGCAGAACTAATCGCTCATATATGACTTTCAGGAGAAAGACACGTATGGGAATGAAGTGTCGAGGCTAGCTAGACCCCTGCCAGTAGAGTACTTATTGGTAGACGTTCCAGTATCTACACCACTTACTCCGCAATTCACTTTTTACACAAACAGCGATATCAATAATTTCCCAGTTGAAAATAGGTAAGTTGTGAGAAAATATCAATTCATTCAAATAAATATCCATTAATATATAATACTTAATATTGATGTATTTCAGACTTGTCGATGGACAAGTTCAAGAATTCAATTCACTATGCAGTTACATGCAACAATTTGCTCCAGACCAGTTTCTCGAAGCTGTTTCGGATTTCCATTTGCTCTTATTTATCGCCACAATGGATATGCTACCCATGAAGGTATTTAATACTTTGTTAATTTATTAAACAAGTTTTGTCAATTAATTTGATCCTCATTCATAAAATTTGAAATTTTCAGAATCATATGGGTCCTCTATTAGAAGCGATAAAGAACAAAGATAAACAAAAAGCGATTGAATGGTCTCAGTCTGAACACTGGGCTACGGTCGATCAACTCATATCCGCTACTGCCACGTCATCGATGCATTCTCCACATGTACAGTTTGATCATTCTTCGAGAAATTCATCAATGGCTGTAGGCAGTAGTGGGCTAGGAGTAGGTACTGATGCAGCGGCTAATCCTACTGAACAAACTCTCTGGACTTGTCGCCATTGTACTTTTCTCAATGCAGCCCATGATACAACATGCGAAATGTGCAGTCTGCCAAGGTATTAATGTCTTATGGAATTTCGAAATAGCATCGTTGAAGGATGATATCCTTAAATTGCTACTCTGTTTCCTATAGGATTTGACATGTACCATGTTCTTGCGGATGTAACAATTGTTTTCTACGCATCATTGGCCTTATTTATGAGTGAATAAAAAATGCAGAAAAATAATTTAAGTTCAAGTTATGTATTATTTATTTTTTTATTTCCTTCCTCCAGTTTCGACTGAATTGTTATACTGTGTTAATTATTATTAATGTAGATTGGTTTTGTAGTATTTGGCAGATATTTAGTATGACTTATTAAAAAGAAATATTATTTCATAGAGGCAAAATCTTTTATACTTATTTTAGATATAATAGAATCGACTAAGCTCGAAACCTTTGATTCTTCATTGTCTATTTTATAATATTTCTTAATACAATTCAAATCTGATAATTCTGATAATCTCGAAATTGGTATTTTGTCTCCTTTTACACTGGAGATAACTGCTTCGACAGTTGCATTTCCTTCGCCTGCCTTGTGTACTACAGCTACTAATACATTTTTGTCATCGGATTTAATACCAAATTCTGATAAAGAACGTGATATATTTTTTGATAACGACAAACAAAATAAGATTTCGGTATTCAAGTTTCTTGTCGTTAACGAATTATGCTTCTCATTAAGAGCAGCTTTATTCGCAGCCGTCACAACTTGTAATGGATCGGCTATTAAAACTGGTTTGATCATGCAGCAAGACAATTCACCGGACATAACCTTCTTGTATATTTCATCTGCATTCTCAACATTGATAAATAAACATAACGTGACGTACAAATTTGTTTCGTCATCTAACTTGACTGTATATTCGGTCATTTTGTTACTCCAATTCTTCTAGAGGTATTCAAATGTGTATAGTAAACAAATCAAAATGCGATTGTCCTGCCCGGTATCATAAAAATATAAAACGCATGAAATTAAATAGAGGTTACTTTAAATGTATACAACATAGAAACGCCATCTACTTGGAAGAAAACTTGAAATTTTTTAATTTATGGAACAACTCATAAATTATATCGATCATGTTGAAATTCGATGTATCAAAAATCAATCGATTTTCCTCTCATCAAATTTTTAAGTTACCGTCAAATTTGAAGTATGAAAACCGTTAAAAAGTGCTGAAACAAGATACAAATCATCCGATTCCGTTGAAATAAATCAAAATGTAAAATTAAAAATTCTGAAGCAATACTAGTATGCAAAATGTCGAAAGGTGGACCTTGTGATCTATTTACTCAACTATTGAAACGCGGTACGTTATTCCGTCAGATAATTAGGTTATTCATCTCATTGTAAAATCAGCAAATATAAATATTATTATTTCCAGCGTATTTCAAATTTCCATGTGACAAGAAAGGTGAATATCCGGCTGAAAACAACAAAACGAGTTATGATGACGAAAAATCTGATGACCGCGATGTCAAACCTCTAGATGAAAAAAATTGTCCTGTATGTCCTCACGAGTGTCCAAAACCACCTCCTCATTTGTATCCTGAAGATATTTGCCCGAATTTGTATGACCCCCCTTGTTGTTACATAAAGATGCAGGTGATCGAGAAATATCAAATTTTACATTTTAATAAATAAATTCAACAACAACTTACATGGTGCTGTGCCAACTCACTTTTGAAATTTGTCAATATTATTAATAACAGATTGTTATTATTCTATTTATTATTATTAAATATACTTATTTTACTTGTTTATTCAAAAAAATTTTTTTATTTTTATTATTTATTATTTTATTATTGTATTATCATTATCTATAATCTTCATTTAGTACTTGTTTATTTATATTTTTCATTTTTTTGTAACTCAGTTTACTTCAAAAATTTGATACAATTTTATTTTAAAAAAAAGGATCCCTGTGCACCTCCATGTTGCGAGCCCATTCGCGGGCCCTCGTGCTCGGATTACAGAAAAAGAGAATTACCGCCCGAATCATCTTGCGGCTGCGATTTATGCAAGAAACGAGGCGGTCATCCGAAATGCTGCAATATTCGGGACGAAATAAATTTGGACGGAGCTAAAGAGTCTGTCGTTTTTCACGAAGCATGAAAATAGGAAGAGCATGATGACACGTTACGCATTCAACCGTAATTATCGCTCTTCTTGAAGATCTTCACTGACGCACGCGGACCTTCTCGTACGCTACATACAATCTTTTGCAATCCAACGCACGCTGCACGTGTCATTTCGTAAAACACGAGGCACATCTGTCTTTAATCTAATGACAAGTGCGCGATGATAGATAATGTTTGTCAACATCACCTGGAATGTTAAAAACTTACGTAAAGATTTATTTGGCCAAAAATTAACGAATCAGCGTTATTTGAGTTATAGTAATTTTGATAATATTGTTATTAAAAAATATTGTTGGCAATCTACGAGAACTAACGAGGATGCGTATTTAAATTATAGTAATTTTGAGAATTTTCTGTTTATCAACGTTACTTAAGGAAATGTAAATTAACAGAAATACTAAAATACGCTCGTTATCCTTAATTTAGTTTTACTGGTTTCGAGCTCATGAATACTTAATAAAATTAAGGAGTAATAATAAAATAGGAACAGTATTTCTTTCGTTTGCTCATTGATCGATTCTTTTTAGGCTAGTTATCGTTACATCCGTTCTCGACTGTACCTATGTATATGTACAGGTGTGACATTTAGTTTTCTTATTTATGGAGAATGATCGTCAATGGAGCATACGATTCGTTACTCTTCAATGATAATTTATTGCGCAATAATTTAATTACCGTTCTCTCTCCAATGCTCTTAATTCGGCAAACACTATTTCTTCCGAATCGTATATTAACGAGCTGCTGCTGATGGAATTCATTCATTGAGATATTTTACATCCAGTAGTTATCTACTTGACTTTAATCCAGATTTCAGCAACTTCGTAAAATGAAATTTTGTGAGTATAATCAAAATTTTTTTATATTTTTATATTATCAAAAATTAAAATTTTATATTTTAATTATTGCAGTCTTACTACTTGTGAGCGCGGTTGCGCTTACAATCTCCAGTGGGGACTGTTTTCAATATTCTTATGCTGACTGGGAGAAAGAACTCGTGAAATACGTGTCCAATAATGCCGCTAATTCCTCAGAGCACCTCTTCTCGGTGAGTATTGTTAAATAACAATCGACAACAAACTCAAACGAATTTTTAACTCTAAACATATCTTTTAGGCCATTTTGCAAAACAAACCCAATGGCAACCTCGTCTGCTCAGCTCTCAGTGGAAATATGGTATTCGCTATGGCCTCGATCGGTGCGAGATCTCAAACTCATGGTCTGATGAAGGGAGCATTGGGATTGAGACTCAGAGATGAAGATATCGCACTAGGATTTTCCCTGTTGATCGAAAAACTTCAGGAAAATAAATTCTCAAAATTGATTATTGCTAACAAAATGTACGTTTCCAACTCGGCTGTCATCAAGCCAGAGTACATGAGATTGACACAAAAACATTTCAACGCTAAGACCGAGAATATCAATTTCGAAAACACGCAAGTTGCCGCAAACACAATCAACGCATGGAGCAGTGCTGCAACTAATGGAAAGATTCGTGAAATTGTTACAGCAAGTAAGCAAAATGAAGTTTTTTAAATTGTAAGTTAATTGATTCAATTATTAAATTTTCACGTTGTTCAACAGACGTCATCAATCCCAACACTGAGGTATTGCTACTTAATGCCATTTACTTGAATGCCAAATGGGACGAAGGATTCGACAAGGCTGATACCAAAGATGCTGTATTCTATGTTGACGGTAAAACTCCGAAAACTGTGCCGACTATGTTCCAAGAAATCAGCGAAGTACCGTGTGGTGATCTCAAAGAACTTGATGCGCGATTCTTGGAATTGCCCTTCAGGGTATGATTTCGTATTACTAATTGCTATAACTTGATATTTGTTTTCTTAATATTGTTTATATTTTCATATCTAATCGACTATACTCCACAGGGTGGTGAAATGAACATGCTCATTGTTCTTCCCAACAAAAAAGATGGACTGCCGGCCCTTGAACGACAACTCTCAGTTAAAAGTTTGTCTCTTCTGTTAGAGCAGAATAATAGTGATGGATGCAATGTGAACGTGTTTCTACCCAAATTCCGTGTTGAAAGTACTATCGATCTCATACCATCTTACACTCGTGTATGTAAATTTTACTTATCCAATGCAAACCTTGCATTGTTTTTATTATTTAATTTCAACTAATTTTTCATTATTCCTTATACAGTTGGGTCTGGGTGAAGTATTCTCATCGAACGCTGACTTCTCTGGTATCACTGACTTCCCAATTCAGCTCACAAAACTTCTACAGAAAGTTTACGTTAATATCGACGAGGCTGGTACCGAAGCTGGTGTAGTTTCTGGTATGTGTTGAATAATTTCCGTTCGATCTCGCCATCGGGCTATTTGATTTTATCATTGTAATATTTCTGTACTTTTCCAGTTGGTGGATTTGAAAACCGGATTGGAAGCAGCAAACGAGAGAACTTCAAGATGGACCGTCCTTTCCTCGCTTTTTGGCGTAAAGGAAAAACCACCTTATTCGCTGCTCGTGTTACCGACCCCACCAAGCCCAATTAAAAAACAGATAAGGATTTGGAAAAATTTATCGACTGTGTGATTAATTTTGCGAATTAAGTGGGAAACTGTAGAATGAAACTTTGAAAAGTTTAAAATTATGTCTATAATATATGAGGCGTCATAATTTATTTTAAATATCTATTCTATGATTTATACCAACCATATTTCCTTCACGATTTCATATCAAGTTACATTTATCAATTTTCTAGCATATTCATATTTGTTTAAACACAAGTGCAAATGAGGAAGTGAGAAAGCCAAATATTTCCTATTGAAAGTATAGAGTCCAAAAATCATAAGCACGCGTGGAAATATCCGATTGGTGGCACACAAGGTTGCGAATAAAGAGTACATACAGGTGAATAAATACATATTTGAATTTCGGTACACAAAAATTTCAAAAGTTGAAAATGAAAAATTTAAGATTATTCATACAATTGATACGTAAATGAGAAATTGGGAAATGAGATAAAAAAATGTTTAAAAAGTTTAACTTTTCAAATAACAATTTGTAATAATTAAGATAGGTGTTCAATCACACAGCTATTTCCTGGAATAAATATGAGTGTTCAGCCAAAATTCACGTGAACGTTACGATACAAAAACAACGTAATATTAATAATTTCCGTGCGTCATACCGAAACGATTCAGTGGTTTCGTTCAAAAGAGCAGGTTGGTTTCACAGATGCTAGACAACACGTACACACTGACGCTCTGAACGTATGAAATTCTGTACTGACATTGGTTTTCCCAATGTTTGAACATCGATAGTCAAATGATTAATTACTACCACATGAAATAGCTAAAGTTAATTCAGCAGACTGAGAACGTTTTTATAATCTCCAGGCAGTGTCTTGCCAATATTCGTACTGTACAGTTCAAAGGAAGCAATATTTCTGGATTTTTGGATTAGAAAGCAACAATATGGCTGCTTTAAGTGGTGAGTTGTTTTCATATTTTTTTTGTATTAATAGTTAGATTTTTTTATTTATTTCATGTTCTTACAAATTTGAATTATTTTCCAGCCACAATTTTTGGTCTTCTCGCGATTTGCGCGGCCCTATCTCTCGCCAATCCTAGAAATGAAGAACAATTTATCATTCGTCATATGGACAGAGCTAATCAAGCCATCTTCAATGTAAGTTGTTTCACGAGATTTAAGTTTAAGAGTTTCTTACTCTAGCTATGTTTCATAACATCTCTGACTTTTATTACTTTTCTTCAGAGTGTTGGCCAATCCTACTCAGGCAACTTGGTTTGTTCTCCATTCAGTATTTATACCGTATTGGCGATGATTTCGCAAGGAGCTGCTTCAATAACTAGATTTCAAATAAGAAGTCAATTGCACATATTGGCAGGAGATAAAACATTGCAATCTGGATATCAGAGTATTCTCAATAAAATTAGCGTAATTATAATTTGAACAATTTTTAAAAATAATTTCTTTTGAATTTTATATTATTTGATTTGTTTATAAATTGTGTAGAATGTCAGTGACGTAACGCTGAATGTTGTCAACAAAATCTATGTAGCAAATGACCTCAGTGTAAAACCCGAGTACAAGGAGACTCTCGAGAATTTTTATTACTCCGACATTGAGAACGTCGATTTCGATGAACCAGAAACTACAGCAGCAACTATCAACGAATGGTGTGCCAATGAGACGAATGGAAATATAAAAGAAATAGTTTCAGCTGGTTAGTATTGCAAAATTTGTCAGTGAAGCATAAAACATTTCTTAGATAGTTAAACGAGAGAGTTACTGTTCTCAATATTTTTAGAAATGTAAAACTAATAATAATTATTAATACCGATAATTTATTAACGGAATTACCGATTTTTACAGATCGACTTTCGCCAATAACGCGAATGATGGTCCTCAACGCTGTTTACTTCAAGGGTCAATGGGCCACACCCTTCGATTCTAAAAACACAATAAGACGAGTATTCAATGGAGAGGGAAATAAGGAGATTACAGCTGAGTATATGTTTAAACGAGAAAATATGACATATGGAGAACTGAAAACATTAGACGCGCAATTTGTTGAATTACCATATAAGGTAAGAAAAATGAAAGAATATTATCTTCTTTTTTAAGAGAAAATATGAATTTTAAATTCATTCATTTAATTCTTTTTTTTTTCAGAATAAAAATCT
Organism: Goniozus legneri; assembly: GCA_003055095.1. NCBI lineage: Eukaryota > Metazoa > Arthropoda > Insecta > Hymenoptera > Bethylidae > Goniozus > Goniozus legneri. The sequence goes on from NCVS01000581.1 coordinate 127,053, forward strand.
AAGTTTGATTATCATATTGCCAAACCAAATGGACGGTTTAACCGAATTAGAGCAAAAAATCAAATCGGTGGATTTGTTGAATTTAATTCGTAGACATGGCAGCACGGAAAACGTCGCCTTGAGCTTGCCTAAGTTCAGAATAGAGAACACATTGCGTTTAACACAACCTCTGTACAAAGTGAGATGTTACAAATTTTTTTTTGATAAAACTTACTGTCGATTATTATTATTGATTTATATAAGTTATCAAAAATATAATACGATAACTATAATTGAATTTCAGATGGGAATAAAAGATTTATTTACCAGAAGAGCCGATCTGTCTTACATTTCCGATGAAAAACTATCCGTGAGTCGTATGGTACAAAAAGTTTTCATTGACGTGAACGAAGAAGGTACTGAAGCAGCTGCAGTTACAGGTACATTTTTAATTTCGTCATTGACATATTTATTACTTAATAAATAACTAGAATTAAAAATAATTAATTAATTAAATTTTTTATTGAATTACAGAAGCAGAATTGGACAATAGAATTGCACTATCAGTTCCTTTCCATGTGGATCATCCCTTCTTGGCAATCCTGCAAGGATATGATCTCGAATTATTCATAAGTCGCGTTGTTGAACCTGAGTACAATTAAGTACCTATGTAAACGAATTTATTTACAAAATTTGTAAAAATTTAACGAATTTTCTGCTATGTAAGAGAAAATAAAATAAACGATAAAACGTCAATTCGTATTCCTGAATTTTAGAACCCCTCTTCATTTCTTATTATTTATACATTAAAAACAACTATGGAAGATCAATACAACAGTGTTAAAGTCATAATTGTTTTGAAAATCAATACAGCAACTAGGTCAAATTTTTTTGTTTACATGTTACTTTTTTGCAAAATATAAAGTTTACGTTATCTGGTCAGTACATCGAAAGATAAATATTTTTCATAATTAATGGTGAATTTTCATTTCAATTATTCCAACGTATTCAATCAAATTGGTTCAAAAAATGAGACCTATGATGACTTCACCTTACGGCTTACACGTCATTCGTAAGATTCTACTATTCGAATTTGCTTCCGCACGTTCAAAAAGATTGTAAAAGATGGCGCAACGGGCGCGTGCAACACGTATCCAAATAGAACGAAAGAATAACAAACGCTCGTTATTCATTTAAAAAGAGTTTATTTCCAGGAACTGATATGTGAAAACTCACATAGATACCGTACGAGTTACCCATTATTGCGCAACATCTCCCAATTGATAGAACTCGGGTTATTCATCGATAACAAACGAAGTATTTCGGCAGAAAACCGGTGTTCTACGAAAACATTGTTATCCGTTTATTCCAGGAATAATCTTGGAAGCCTCCGTGAAGTGTCGATTGCGCTTACAATCTTATCGATGATAGAACCGAACCTATAATTCACGCCGACGCCCACAAACCTTACACAGTGAGAAAAGTTTTTAGTTCTTCCTGACACTCCCAGCTGTTCAGTGCTTTTCAGGATTTCAGCAGTTTTCGCAATTCTACATTTTCACCTTTTCCGACCAAATTGTGAGTATTACTATACATTTTACTACTTTTTAATGCTGTAGGTAAAATTATTGTTTTCAATGTTCAAACGCTCATTGTATTAACAATTTTATACCTATAATTGCACATTATCGAATAATTTTTTAAAATTTATTTTTATCGATGTTGTTTGCTATCTCAAAAACACTTATAATTAAGACTTAGAGCCGAAGAAATTCAAATTGACTGATAAAGGGTTAAATAATACTGAAGAGCGATTAGAAACATCTGCAGAATTCTTATTGCACTTTGTGACGAAACAAGTTCGAACTTTCGAATAGACCGGTATGAGAAACTGCCGAACAAGGACATAGCTAGATAAACAAGAGCATTTTTCACGAGATTCTCGTTAATCAGACAACATATGGCGATCGAATTATCTTTAGAGATTTTTTTATGGTCTTTTTCTGTTACATAAAATCTGCTTATGCGAGTATTTAAACGAGTAATCAGCCAAGGTTAAAGGTTAGGTTATCCTATTTATGTTCATCAAGCTATTTTTTTTATTAATTGAAATAAATTTATTCGTGTAATTTTGTCGTTAGGATATCAATAACAATTCTATGAAATTTAAGAAGATTTTACATTGATAACGAACATTTTTAACATACTTTGAAATATTTATAAATTACAAAATGAAGTAATTGTAATTTTAGGGGTATGATTCTTTCTCTAATTTAATGGACGAAAAAATTTCAACCGAAGCTTTAATCTACATTCGCATTATCAAATTGCATTCTTCTGTCACATATCGCGAACCAGCGACGTGCCGTCGGCGACGTGAACCTAACCCATCGAAGGTGACGTCATTATTGTTCGATCGATCGATAGGTCGAAACGCGTAACCGTGCGCGCAGACTTCTCGTTGAAAATAGTCGTAGCGGTGCCAGCATTGCTAACGAATTGGCAAACGTTTCCAAAAATTTTACTGAAAATTGTGTTTATGAGAAATCTCAGTGCTTCGAATTAAAAAATTTTGACAGTGAAAAATTTTCAACACATCTCCGTCATCAGGTACAGTGATTATTTGTGCGAATTGAAACGAATTAAAAAGAAGTACTCGGTGAAAAATAGTCCGATATAGTTGACAGATAGTCGCGGTATGAGTCATGTGCGAAAATGGAACTGCCCACATTGCACGTGCGCGAGAAGAGGACAGAACGAATTCTCGGGAGTGGTGAAATTTCAGGGTCAATGCTGGTCTGTCGATATTTTTGTGTGAACCGGCGAGTGTCCACGTTCGACTTGCGCGAAGGATACTCGAAAATCGCTTTGTGCCTTCCGCACAATGAAAAAAAAATTATAACGATTTGAAATTGTAACATAAATTCTTAATTCGAAATTCTGCGTACGCTCGGAATTTGAATTCGAAAATTTGAAAGCTGGTCACGTTTTCGTACGAGGGAACGAAGAGGGATAAGAAGAAAATATTGAATTAAAGAACGTAATTCGTTCAGAGCATATGTGAGTCAGATCGAGAAAAAACAACGTGATCGTCTAATTAACGGGATTTCCGTCAATCTGTACAATTATTATCATTTCCTTTGGAATAATGCTTCTGTACACTTGGAATGATTTATTGCGCGAGGGGGAAGGAAAATATGTTTTTGCGAAAATTTGAGAAACTCGAAAATGAAGAATATGAAATAAAGATCACAATATTATAACATGTAACAATATTATTATATTTATGATTAAAAATTCTGAAATTAAATTGAGTTTCGGTAGATACATATTTGTATTTGTATACTTTCACATCTAAAATATAAAATAAAGATCAAAGTATCACAATATTATTGTGACATTTATGGTAAAAAATTTTGAAATTAAATTGAGTTTCAAAAAATATATATTAGTATTTGTATATTTTCACATCTAAAAATTGTTTCTTACTAACGGCCAATACTCTTAATCTCATAGGTTATCACAAAAATTATGTAAATAAAAGATGCAGTGACATAATTTCGAGCGTATCTCGGGAAATTTTAATTGCTCGGCGCGTGACGCAAGCGTATCGATGAGAGTAATCGATTTTTCCGTGGTCCACGCGGTCTGGCTCGATCTTGGCAGCATCCGAGAATTCATAACTAGCGATTGGCACGTCCCTCTCCGTCTACGCGCGTAAACACCATTGGCCGGCGGATTTGAATCGCGACGAACAGGTTATCGCTTGAGCTCGCGCGCGTTATCATCTCGAACCGACGAGCTACTTAATCGCGAATCCCGTCGCATTCACGCCGCAGTACGAACTGGTCGCTCGAGGTGAAACCGTCGAGCATTACTCTGCACGTACACATAGAAAAAAAAAGGACAAGATGCGTAACTGTGAGTAACGAAACACGAGAGAAAATGGATTTTTCTTCGTTTCAATTTTTTATCTCAAGGAGGTCGCGACGTCTAACCTCACAATGTTGTGATGTTTCGTCAATTTCGGGGATGTAAACATTTTGAATATTAGGAATCGTGGATTCGTGTAATTTTGTAGGGATTTGACAAGAAAATTTGGGGTGCTTATATTGCTAGACAGTTTTGTTTGTGAAATTATTGATTAAAATTTGAAAATTGATGAGATTTCTGGGAAAATTAGTAAAATCACAGTTTGCTATTTAATATTAAATATAACATTATCAAATATATCGATTAAATTGTTAAAATTAAATTTTTAGAGGGGTTTTTGTTGGCAAATTTTATGACGTAGATAAAAATAACGACTAACATGTTTTCGAAAAAGAAATATGCTTCGAGGAAAATGTAGCTACGATTAATCGACGTGGGATAATTTTTGTTCCTGTTATTACAACTGACGCAACGCAAACCCAAGTTGTATCGATTTTTCACTGTCCGCGATGTTCGATCGGTCTGGTTATCTGATTCACACGGCAGGTGGTAACAAATCGTCAAAAATGGATTACAGATACTATTGCAGATAATTTTCCCCTAAATGAATCACAATTCAGTTGTGATTCACTCGACATAAACATCTCTCGCGTCATATTCGAATTAGAATTTTAGATAAGTTAAAAATCTCTAACCTCTTTTCTCGGTACTCAATATTCACCCCCATTTTGAATTTTTCATCTAGTATTTTTCGAATAATTTTAGTATCTGGTTAGTTTTATTCTTAGTAATCGGTTACATAAGTAATTAACAATGTGTCGACGTAAATTGCGTTACGAGGTAAGAAAAGAATCGAAATTGAGCTCGCACTTGGTTTCCGTAATTGACTGTAATAATTAACCGCGGAAAGATACGATCCAATGTAGATGTGGACGGTGGGTATTCCCAACTGAACACGCGCAGGAAAACAGAACGGACAAGGACAAGGACGTTTACCCACGAGCGTGCTTTTCGTTTTTCCCCTTTATTGATGAACCTCCTCTGGACATAAATTAAAAAATAAATAAGGAAAAAATAATTCTTGTCACTGATCGATGAGTTCTATTCTTTTCGGTTTCAAATACATCTGTAAGTCGTTATATACTAGTCTCGCCTCGACACCACTTTTCTCACGTGTTTCAAGGTTACACGAGCTGTCACTACGACTCTATAAATATTCAACGTTTACTATGAATATATATATATTATCCTGTAGCCATAAGTGGCCACGAAATTTCACTTTAATCGGACGAATTTAGAGAAAATTCTCAAACTATTATTGAAAAAATAAATAATAATAGAAAAATAAATGAATAGAATAAAATTATATTAAATCAATTACAACAAAAATAATTGAACAATTAAAATAAGTTAATAGAATAAAATTATTAATTACAATTGGATTTTTCAGATCTGAAATTTAGCGTTGTAGCGCTCTGCTTGGCGACAATCATGGCAGCTCCAGCAGTTGATAACACACAAGCTGAATTGGCGATGCAGGCGGTTGTCAATGCCACCGGTGAATTCTCAAACGACTTCTACGATGTGAGTAACTTAAAATGGCTAATAATAATAATAATTGATTATTATTAACGATATTTATTATTTATGTAGGTTGTGGCCAAAGCCAATCCTGGAAACCTGATTTGCTCGCCATTCAGCGCCGACGTCGTTCTAGCAATGACATCACTTGGCGCTGGAGGAAACACTGCACAACAATTCACCACTGCACTTAGACTCCCAGAGAGGAATCTTATGAGAACTGGTTACAAAACTTTGATCCAAACTCTAAACGTAAGCATCATAAAATGCACTATGAACAAATGTTGAATCAATTAAATATGCAATCTATTGTCAAAAGAATATTTTGTTAGATGAAATTGATCAATTAATTCATTAATTTATTGAATACTTTGTATAAAAATCCATATTTAATTGTTCAACATTTTTCGCTTAGTGTAAAAATATTTTAAAACTGTCACAATATTATTAACAATGTCTGTTAATAATATTTCCAAGGCATTGCCGAGCTTCGTGTTACCTACGAGTCTTGTACTGTGCGAGACACACTTGTAATAAATTTGTCGTGTTTCCAGAACGTCAAGGACGTCGAGTTGAGTGTCGCCAACAAGATTTACACCATGAAAGATTACGCTGTTAAACAAGAGTTCAAGGACGCAACCAGAGAGGATTTCCAGTCCGAGAGCGAATCTGTGGATTTCGGAGACAGTGAAGCTGCAGCGGGCACAATCAATGCTTGGTGCAGTACACAGACTCACGACCGCGTCAAGGATATCCTCAAGCCCGACGACCTCAACTCTCTCACCAGGTTGGTCCTCGTCAATGCAGTCTACTTCAAAGGAAACTGGGCCGAACAATTCGACCCCAACAACACTCAAGATGCCGATTTCCACATTGACTCTAAAACCACCAAAAAAGTTCCCACTATGTTCAGAAAAGGCGATATCAGATACGGAATCTTGAACGATCTTAAGGCTTCTTTTGTAGAATTGCCTTACAAGGTAATTATCGATATTTGGAAATGTTTTGAAGTAGTGTAAGTTCATTTTTTAGACAAATTTTAAAATGCATAAAATGTTCAAAATTGTTTTAAAAAATGAACTTATGCTAGATTCAAAATTGATTTGTAATCTTAAAAATTCGCTAAACTAAAATTTTATTATCAATTAGGGTAACGAATTGAGCATGGTGATTATCCTTCCCGATGATGTCGAAGGTTTGGCTGCTGTAGAGGAAAAATTGAAAACTTACAAAATGAGTGACATTTTATCCAGAGGATACGTCCAAGAAGTGTCCATATACCTACCCAAATTCAAAATTGAATCTACTATGGACCTTAAACAACCTCTTACTGACGTAAGACAACAATTTTAATATCATTTTATTTTTTGAATACATTTATCAGAAAATTATTATATGAAATAATCATTTTGTTCCCCACAGCTTGGTATGTCTGACATGTTCTCTGACTCGACAGCCAATTTTTCGGAAATGACTCCTGATCCAAATAATGGGTTGTACGTCAGCAAAGTTATTCAAAAGGCATTTATCGAAGTCAACGAAGAAGGTAGCGAAGCCGCTGCGGTTACCGGTAAGTTATTTTTCGTATTGCTTATTTTTTTGTGTTGTTGGGTTACATCGAGATTCTCTTTCGCTTTGGTGAAATTTTTGGGATATTTTATATCACATATTATAGGAAAAAAGAATTTCTTGAAACATATTTGGCTTGTTGGGTATCACCTCCCATGAAAATCAAAAAATGAAAAATTGTTCATCCTAGAAATTCGTGGCACTCAAACGATCATTGTATGTCTACAGGTAGTAATTTCGATTCGATCAAAATCAAAATGTGGTTAACAAAAGGGAAACGATTGAAATCACGTTAATCGATTCCCGAACTCCAATTTTTCGTTATTCACACTCATTGGTATTAATTTTGATTGCTTGTTCAAATAATGCTGTAACTCTAAAAATTTGTTGTCATCATATACATTTAATCATTGTGAGAGTATTGTTTAATTTAAAATTACATCTACTACAAAAATGATATATTGATATTGGAATATTTATGCTTCTGGTTATCTCTGGTTTCTTAGAGGATTTTTAATTAATTTTCGGTCGGTTTTCTCTATTCAAAAAGATTTCACCGTGAACAGGCAGTTTTTCTACTTCCATTTCGTCTAACTGATTATGACGTAACAATCGCAGATAACATTTCCTTCTACTCGCTAACAATGAGAGGTGGCAGAGTTAAAATAATTTCGTTGATTATTGCGACAGGTATCGGTGTCAGGCCTCTGTCATCTTTCTGGGCACCACCGAAGCCTATTTTATTCCGTGTAGATCGACCCTTCCTGGCAGTTGTTCGGTATCAACATATCCCCGTGTTCGTCAGTAGAGTTAAACATTAGGCTTATAGACGGATTTAATTGTATCCATGACACCTTAAACTTACATGTTCATCTTTTTTACGATTTTTCATATTTTATGTATATCAGTATTTTTATAACTTTTTTTTAAATATAATATTAGTGAAATTTTCACGAGTTTATGCATGAAGTTGTGAAAATAGAAAATCGTCAATACTTTGTTTTTGTTATTTATTACTAGTGGTAGTTGATTTCTATCAGTCTTGGAGTGTAAAATTTGATCAGCTTGGGAAAAATTTTTCTTTCACAGGCGTAGGAATAGTTTCACTCAGTGACATAATAACAAACAAACCTCCCGCAGTGATGAGGATCGATCGTCCATTTTTTTATTCGATTTTTCATAACAATTTCGAAGAGAGCATATTCTCTGGACATATCACAACCATCGAGTAACATTCCTGTGGTCACAAGGACACCATTTTCACATTTGACTATTTTAGAATTTTATTTTTTTTAAATTCGTTTTTAACATGAACTCGCCAAATCAGACTAACGTAAATGTTCGTAACACTATTCGTGTCAGTGGGGACTCAATAAAATGAAAACAAGCTTCTACCTCAAATTTTTTTTTCTACTTTTTTTTTATATTTTTTTTTTATCTTTTCATGAGAACCAAAAGAAATACATTTGTGTTGTGTGACTCTGCTTTGAGCTCATGGGGGTTAAATCATAGGACGACCGTTTACCTTTTTTACATTGTAGCTGTTATCGCGAACGCCCGAAGTGGGCCGAGGACTAGAGATTTTCGAGTCAATCGTTCCTTCAGATTTCTTATATTGAAGCACACAGATAGCGAAGACTGCATCACTTTGTTCGATGGTCGCATTATGGATTTCCCTGACATCGCGATTTCAGAATAAACGGGTGTGGAAACTACCGACAGTCCTGCCTAATTAACGATTTTAATGAGAATTTAATTAAATTTAGTGTAATCGATATAGATGAATAAGAGAGTCGTGACATACGTGTATCGTGTTTTAAAATAAATAAAATAAATAAATCAATTTTAAGTATTTAATTAGAAGAATTAGAATAAATTTATTCAATTTTAATTGAGTAATCTTTTTTTTTCAATTTATTGGAAATTTAATGAAGATGAAATTGATTTAAAACAGTAATTGTTGTTATTATAATAATTATAATAATAATGGATATCTCATATTGAAATTCGAAACTTGTTTGATTCAAGCGATAATAGCCGCCCCAGCGTCTGCTATTCTTAATCCACCCGAGCTGCGAGCAGATCATCCTTTTTACTTCGCAATTATGAGAAAAAACTCCAAGGACTCGTACTTGAACCTTTTCTCTGGTCGAGTGTTATATTGAGCACGTGGGTAAACAAGATTAGCGAGAATCAGAAGCATAAAGAACTAATAGTTGTAATTTTTTTACCAGAATTTTTCTTGCAAAAATTCTTACAAATTTTTTTCTCAAATTCAAGGATTGACGATGATGACTTATTCAGCTCGAATACCGTTCGAGTTTCGAGCCGATCGTCCTTTCTTATTCCACATAATCGCAAAAACTCAAGAGCAAAGCGTGACTCCACTTTTCACGGGCAGCATCAGGAATTTCGATTAAAACAAATGCAGCACGTCATTTTATCACAAAAATTGAAACATTTAGGCGCATTCACACGAGGAATTTGGTTTAAGCTGTTCTAGTAGCGGTCGCAACTTCAATTGGGTTCTCGCCGATCCCACGAGAATTTCGCGTCGACCGTCCCTTTATCTTCCACATTGTGAAGAAAATTGACAGATCCGATGGACATCCGCTTTTCTCTGGTCACGGGTCGAATTTTTAGCGACATTGAACTGTAGCGCACGATTATTATAACTAGAAATATATTTATATGTACAGCACGTTGATTGTACTTTATAAGTACACTGTTAAAAATTTTTATAAATTCTAACTTAGAGTGTGGGAAAATTGTGTGACAAATTAAATCAGAATAAAGAAACTTGAATTTCATGTCTATATGAAATTATAATAATAGATAGTAAGAAAAAATAAATTAAATAAAATAAAACCAAAAAAATGAAAAGAAATAAAATTTATTTTTGTTTTTCATTTTTTTTTTCAATTTATTTTTTGAAAATCATTTATTAAAATTTCAACACATATGTATTTATGAAAGTGTTGAAAATATTTTTAACAGTGTGACTGTAGATTTAAAAATGGGGCTTCTTAACTTACTGAGTATCGTTTTGTGATTTGATTCAAGAAATCGGCGTAGTGGATTTTTCTCTCGTCATGTCACCGGACTTCCGAGCGGACCATCCCTTTATTTTCCGTATCGTTAAAAAGAGCGACCGAGATAGTAATCACGTTCCACTATTTTCGGGCCACGTCAGCGACTTCGAGCAATGACAAAGCATTTCACAGAAAAAAAAATAAAACAAAACAACGCTATTTTTAAGGTAGTTCTTATCCAACTGTACTAATCAACAGAATGTTAAAATAAAAATTTTAAAGATAATCGTATTTTCTTAT
>NCVS01000583.1:0-19103 GCA_003055095.1 Goniozus legneri
TCTTCAAAGACAGAGATGCCAAATTCGTCAACTCGGAGAATGTGCCCGGTTCGACATTAGCGATTTTATTATCGTGGAGAGCCAGACTTTCTAGATTCTTCAATGTAGCGAAGCTCGTGCTGGTTATTTCAGTGATCTGATTGCCACCCAAAAAGAGATGTTCCAAATTTTTCAAACCTCGAAGAGCGCTTTCGGGCTCGGATGCCAACAAATTGTTATCCAGATCAAGCACATCCAACTCGTCCAACCCTTTAAACGCTCCAGATGCTATTTCAGAAATTTTGTTGTTGCCCAGCCACAAAACCGCCAATCCATCCAGTCCAGCAAAATCTCCATCTTTCAATTCCGTGATGTCGTTATGAGCAAGCTCGAGCGAGGACAGATTCAAACCAACGAATGTTTCAGCTGGCAGTGACTTTATTTTGTTGAAGCGTAACAACAAAATCCTCTCCTTAATTCTCTTATGTGAAAATAACAGCTTCAATATACAAAATTTCCGAAACTCTTACAGTGTTGTTCACTTAATTTATCACAGCGACGAAATTTAATGATAATTTATTAGTAATTTTATAATTCCAAGATTGCACCTTCTTGTAAACCAACAAATGTCGCGTTGATGTCAGTGACCAAGTTTCCTGTCAGAAAAACCTTCCTGATTTTATCAAAACCGGAGAAAGTCGCGCGCTCTACGGCAACAATTAGATTGTTGGATAACTCAAGCGTACGGATTTTAACCAAACCGCGAAAAATGTCACTGTTAATTCGGGTTAGCAGGTTGTCATTTAATCTCAGAACTTCCAAATTTTTCAGCTTGGAGAATGAGCCCGATTCGATACTAGCGATTTTATTAATCTCAAGAGACAGACTCGTTATATTCTCCAAAGTAGAGAAGCTCGTTTCGGTGATTTCAGTGATCTGATTGCCACCCAAGAAAAGATGTTTCAAATCCTTCAAACCTCGAAGAGCGTCTTCGGGGACGGACTTCAACAAGTTGTTTTCCAGATAGAGCTGTCTCAATTTATGCATCCCTAGGAACGCCGCAGGTGCTATTTGAGTAATTACGTTGTTGCCCAGAAACAAAGAACGCAAGTTCTCTAGACCAGCGAAAGCTCCATCCTTCAATTCGGCGATTTCGTTATGATCTAGACGGAGCACGGACAGTTTATTCAAACCAGCGAATGATTCAGCCGGCAGTGACTTTATTTTGTTGTCGCCCAACGACAATAACGCAAGCTCCTTCAGTTCTGAGAAAAGTTCTTTGGACAATGACAGAGACACGTTGTTGTGATCGAAATGAAGGCCTAAGAGATTCCTTAGACCAGAAAACGATTGTTTCTTGACACCGCTGATTTCATTTCCCCGCTCCGCGTACAATGAGCGAACCCGGAGATCCTTGAACGCGTTTTCTTGAATTGAAACTAAATCAAGGTTATCGAGCATGAGCCTGTTGTTTGATAAGACTTCTTCTACGCTGATGAGGGCCCCTTCGTGGTGGCACACGTGGTACCCGCTCCTCTCTAAACAGGTTGATTCCTTGCTAAAGATCTCGATCGATGATATTTCAGAACTGACGAGCGACAGAATCGCGAAATAAAACAGAAGACCGAATTTGTCCATTTTGCAGAAAATTTTGTAACGAAACGTTATCGACGCGAGCTTCTGACAAACTAAAAACACTGGGGATTGCAGATATTTATATAACCACAGCCTCTCGATCGCTAATAGTCAGAGAGTTACAATTTTCCTTATTCATTAGTCAAACGATAACGATAACGATAACGATATGTCAAACGATTATCATTAGAGGTCGTTTGAACTGCACAGTTTGAGTTCAAATTTCAAATGGTTGATGACACTGTTATCCAACATATAAACTCTCTCGAGATTAATGAGCTCAGAGAAAGCCGCGCGATCGATATCAGCAATTAGATTACTGGACAAATCGAGCCGATCCACTTTCGTCAAACCGCGGAATGTGTCGCTGGAAACTTGAGTCAGCACGTTGTTATTCAATTTTAGAAAATTTAAATTCTTCAAATTGGAGAATGAACTCGGTTCGATACTAGCGATTTTATTATTCTGGAGAGACAGGCTCATTAGATTCTCCAAAGTAGGGAGGCTCGTTTTGGTTATTTCAGTGATCTGATTGCCACCCAAAAAGAGATGTTCCAAATTTTTCAAATCTCGAAAAGCGTTTTCGGGGACGGACGCCAGCAGCAAGTTGTTATCTAGGTCGAGAATGTCCAATTGATTGAATCCTGCGAACGCTCCAGATGTTATTTCAGCAATTTTGTTATTGCTCAGCCACAACATCACCAACCCTTCCAGGCCAGCGAAAGCTCCATCTTTCAATTCCACGATGTCGTTATGATCGAGCTCGAGCGAGGACAGATTATTCAAACCAGCGAATGTTTCAGCTGGCAGGGATTTTATTTTGTTGAAGGCCAACGACAAGGACACAAGATTTCTGAGTTCTGAGAAAAGATTTTTGGACAAAGACACGTTGTTGTTCTGCAAATTAAGGCTTTCGAGATTCCTCAAACCAGAAAACGATTCTTTCTTGAGAAGACTAATTTTATTTCCAGAATTAGCGTACAAACAGATAACCCTGAGGTCCTTGAAGGCGTTCTCTTGAATTGATAACAAATCCAAGTCAGTGATACGGAGCGTGTCGAAGGCGACGCCTTCTACACTGATAAGGGCACCTTTGTTATGACACACGTTGTACCCGTCCCTCTCTAAACATTCCACCGTTGATTCGTTGAACTCCTGACACTTGCACGAGATTATTTCAGAACTGGCAAGCGCCAGAATCGCGAAATAAAACAAAACACCGAATTTGCCCATTTTGCAGAAAAATTTGTACGAAACGTTATCGACGCGAGCTGCTGACGAACTAAGCACACTGAGGCCTCTAAATGTTTCAATAACCATGGCGAGGCGATCGCTAAGAGTCACCGAATTACAATTTTCCTTATTTACTAGCAACGTGACATCCGTTGATTATCATTAAAAGTCGATTGACCTGTACGAGCTTGAGTTCAAACTTAAAATGATTAGATAGAGAAGTGAATGGACATACACTACCGTTCAAAAGTTTGGAAGCAGCGGAGAAAAATCAAATAAAACAAAATTTAACGATCTCCAATTACTTATATTGATATAAGAAATTCTAAACCTTGCTGCAATTTGTCGTTTACTGTATCCTTCCTCTCGAAATATACAAATAACATTTCGTGGTTCAAACGTGATTTGCTGGCGTCTTACCATTTTCAGGAGAAAAAATGCGGGAAAAGCCGTAGTCAATAATTTCCGAATACAGATAATGTTAATGTCACAACTTGCGCGTGTCAATACTCAAGTGCGACTAAACAGGACTCAAAGAAGTTAAATATAAAAAATAACACTGACAGCAACACTTCAAACCACAAAAGAATGCAACCGCAGTCCTAAGTCAAAAACATCTGTTTCGTCAAAATCTATGAAATTGGGAAAACATGTTTAATGAGAGCCGACGATCCCTTTGTTAGTATTACACATTTATCCCTTTGTAAACAATAGTAAAAAGCAGCAAAGATTATATTTATTACAAATTTTTACCGCCAATAGTCGCTGTTGTTTCGTTTTGGCTAATAACAGATGTGCTTCCAAACTTTTGGACGGTAGTGTATGTCTCCTGGGATTGATGCATTATGTTCATATTGCGTTCTTAACATTGTCTGTGAATATTAATAAATTTTTGCAGGTAAAGTTTTGAGTTCAATTTTTTCATTTGGAAATATTATCTTTACTATAAAAAATACTCGAAATTTTTCGCTAGGTTGTTTGTTTTATTTATCACAGTGACAAGATTTCATTTTTTCGGTAATTTTATATGTTTACAAAGACATCTTCTTGTAAACCAACGACCGTCGCGTTGACATCGGTGACGTTGTTTCTGGCCAGGTAGACGAATCTGATATTAGTGAGGTCGGCGAAAGCTGCACGATCGACAACAGCAATTTTATTGCTGGACAAATTAAGCGTATTCAGTATCGGCAAACCGCGGAATGTGTAGCTGGAAACTCGAGTCAGTAAGTTGTCACTTAATATCAGAAACTTCAAATTTTTCAATTTAGTGAATGAACTCGGTTGAATTGTAGCGATTCTATTTCTGTGAAGATAAAGATCTGTCAGTTTCTCCAATCTGGGGAAGCTTGTTCTGGTTATCTCAGTGATCTGATTGCCATTCAAATAAAGATGTTCAAGATATTTCAAATCTTGAAGAGCGTCACCGGGGACGGATGTCAATAAGTTGTCGTTCAAACGAAGACGACGTAACCAATCCAACACTGTGAACGCTCCAGGAGCTATTCGAGCAATTCTGTTATGATTCAGCATCAAATCCTTCAAATCCCATAGACCAGCGAAAGCACCATTCTTCAATTCCGTGATGTTGTTATAACCAAGGTCGAGCCAGTAGAGTTTGTTCAACCCAGTGAATGATTCAGCTGGCACTAATTGTATTTTGTTAAACGTCAAGGACAACGTAAGAAGATTCCTAAGTTCTGAGAAAAGTTGTTTGGACAAAGACACAACGTTGCTGTCCAGATGAAGACATTCGAGACTCCTCAGACCAGAAAACGATCCTTTTTTGACAAAGCTGATTTTATTTCCCGAATCTGCGTACAAATGGGTAGTCCGGAGGTCCTTGAAAGCGTTTTCTCGAATTGAAAATAAATAGAGGTCATTGAGAATGAGCCTGTTGTCTGAGTCGACGTCCTCCACGCTGGTGAGGACGTCTTCGAAGTAACAAACACTGTACCCCTTCCTGTCTACGCAGGTTGGCTTCTTGCTCGGAGTCTCGATTAATTCAACCCCGAATTCGTCGGACTCCAGAAACTCGCGCGAAGTTATTTCGGAACTGGCGAGCGTCAGAATCGCGAAACACAGTAAGGCACCGAACTTGCCCATTTTGCGGGAAAATTTGTAACAGAATGTTATCTATGCGAGCTGCTAGCAAACTGAGAATGCTGAGGACTCGAAATGTTTAAATAACCACGACGATCTGATCGCTGCACAGAGTAGTAATTTTCGATCATCATTTTCCTCTAATGCAAGATCAAATGATAAACATTAAAGGTCAATCAAAATGTACGAATGTAAGTTCAATTTTAGAGTGATTAGATAAGGATTTAGATGGACGTATTTGAATAAAATTTTTGGCAGCAGGAGTTTGAAGTTCAATTTATCATTTGAAAATAGCAGTAATATACAAAATATTTGAAACTTTTTGCTATACCTACTGTCTGCTTTACTTTTCACAGTAACGAAATTACATTGTTTTGATAATTTCATGTACAAATAGTATGGTTTTGGTTGTTTATGATCATTTGTATATGGTATGTGCAAATCTATCTTTTGACAAACCAATGTCCGCCGGGTCTATATCGGTGACATTATTTTTGGTCAGCAATACGACTTTGATGTTAGCGAGTTCGGAGAATGTCGCGTTATCGACTACAGCAATTTGATTGCTGGACAAATTAAGCGTATCGACTTTCACCAAACCGCGGAATGTGTCACTAGAAACTCTAGTTAGCACGTTGTTGTGCAATCCCAGAAATTGCAAATTCTTCAACTTGGAGAATGAGCCCGGTTCGATATTAGCGATTTTATTGTTTTGAAGATAGAGATCCGATAGGCTCTCCAATGTAGGGAAGCTCGTGCTGGTTATTTCAGTGATCTGATTATCATTCAAAAAAAAATATTCAAGACGTTTCAATCCTCGAAGAGCGTCACCGTTGATGGCCGTCAACGAGTTGTAATCCAGATGTAGACGATACAATTTATCAAGCCCTGTTAACGCTCCGGATGATATTTCAGAAATATTGTTGTTGTTCAGATCCAAGAACGTTAAAAGCTCTAGGCCACCAGCGAAAGCTCCATCGTCCAATTTCGTTATATCGTTATGAGCAAGATTGACCGAGGACAGTTTACTCAAGCCAGCAAATGTTTCAGCTGGCACTGACTGTATTTTGTTGAACATAAACGTCAAGGACCTGAGATTCTTGAGTTCTGAGAAGAGATCTTTGGACAATGACACGTTGTTGTTCTCGAAATTGAGGTGAAAGAGATGCCTTAGACCCGAAAACGATTCTTTCTTGAGAACGCTGATTCTGTTCCCACGATATGCGACCAAATCGGCAACCTGGAGGACCTTGAAAGCGTTTTCTCGAATCGATGATAAATTAAATTGATTGAGATTTATGACGCCGTTGGGGATGTTGCCTTTTACGCTGATGAGGACGCCTTCGTGGTGGCACAAGTTGTACCCGTGCCTCTTTAAACAGGTCGGTTCCTGAATCGAATCCTCGATTGATTCAACCACAGATTTCTCGGGGTCTTGGGACACGCGAGATGATATTTCCGAACTGACAAGCGACAGTATGGCGAAATAAAACAGGACACTGAATTTACACATTTTGTTGTAGACTTTTATCAAACGTTATCGACGCAAGTTGCTGGAGAACTAAGAACGCCGAGGACTCGACATGTTTAAATAACATTGATGCTAACAGTCACAGAATTGCAATTTTCCTCGTTTCCCTCCAATATTAAATTGGATGATAAACATTAAAGGTCAATCGAACTGCACGAGTGTAAGTTCAATCTTGAAGTGATTAGATAACGAATGAAGTAGATGTGTTTGAATAAAAGTTTTGGCAACAACAAACTATTCGAAACTTTTTACTATGCTGTCGGCTTTATTTATCACAGTGATGAGATTACATTTTTTCATAATTTTACATGTGCAAAAAGATATCTTCCGGTAAACCAACGACCGTCGTGTTGACATCGGTGATATTGTTGTTGAACAGACGGACGAGCCTGATAATAACGAGGTCGGAGAAAGTCGCAGGATCGACAACAGCAATTCGATTGCTGGACAAATCAAGCGTTCTCATTTTCGCCAAACCACGGAATATGTCGCTGGATAGTCGTGTCAGCAAATTGTTATTCAAACTCAGAACATCCAAATCCTTCAGCTTGGAGAATGATCCCGGTTCGATATTAGCGATTTTATTATCCTGAAGATGGAGATGCGTTAGTTTCTCCAATTTCGGGAAGCTCGTTGTGGTTATCTCAGAGATCTGATTGCTAATCAAAGAGAGACGTTCGAGATTTTTCAAATCTCTAAGAGCTTCACTGGGGACGGAGATCAACGAGTTTTCACCCAGACGAAGATGACTCAACTGATTCAACCCTGTGAACGCTCCAGGTGCTATTTGAGCAATTTTGTTATCGTCCAGCCACAAATATAACAATTCTTCTAATCCAGCGAAAGCTCCATCCTTCAATTCCTGGATATCGTTGTGATCAAGACGGAGCGAGCGGAGTTTATTCGAGCCAACGAATGTTTCGGTTGGTAGTGACTTTATTTCGTTGAATGCCAACGCCAATAACGTAAGATTTTTCAGTTCTGAGAAAAGTTCTTTGGTCAAAGACAGAGACACGTTGTTGCTATTCAAAACAAGAGTTACGAGATTTCCTAGACCAGAAAACGACTCTTTCTTGAGAACGCTGATTTTATTTCCCGAATTTGCGTACAATGAGAGAACCCGGAGATCCTTGAACGCGTTTTCTTGAATTGAGAATAAATCAAGGTCATTGAGAATGAGCCTGTCGTGTGAGCCGACGTCTTCCACGTTGATGTCTTCCACGTTGACCAGGACGCCTTTGCAGTGGCACACTTTGTAACCGTTCCTCTCTAAACATGTTAAATTCTCGCTCGAGGTCTTGATTGATTCGACCATCAAATTTTTGGGGTCATTGAACTCGCGTGATGACATTTCCGCACTGACAAACGACAGGATCGCGAAACAAAACAGAACACCGAATTTGTCCATTTTGCAGGAAACTTTGCAACGAAACGTTATCGACACGAGCTGCTGCTGAACTAAGTAGCTGTGAACTCGAGATGTTTGACCTTTGCAAAGATGGTCCGTTATGCGAGAGTAGCGCCACTGAACGGGACACCGTTTAACGTAGTGTGCACCTTGCCGGCTGTAGTCGGCACGCACACGCACAGTGCGTCTCGTGAACATTAACTATAGTCGGTAGCGAAAGGGTTAAACCACTCCGCTGAGTCACAGAGTTGCATTTTCCTCGTGTACTGAGGATGCTATATTGAGTGATAAACATTGAACGTCAATCGAACTGTACGAGCTCAAGTTCAATTTTAAATCGATTAGATAAAGAATTAAATGGACGTATAGAATATTGAAGATTTGCAGCAAAAGCTTGGAGTTCAATTTTTTCATTTAAAAATATTGGCTTTACTGTAAATAATTTTCGAAACTTTTTGTCATGCTGTCAACTTTATTTATCACAGTGGTGAGATTACATTTGTTTGGTAATTTTATATAACCAAATAGACATCTTCCGGTAAACCAACGACCATCTTATCGACATCGGTGACGTTGTTGTTGATAAGACGGACGAACCTGATATCAATGAGGTCGGAGAACGTCGCGCGTTCGACAACAGCAATTTGATTGCTGGACAAATCGAGCATATTGAGTTTCGACAAACCGCGGAATATGTCGCTGGAAACACGTGTCAGCAAATTGTTATTCAAATTCAGAACATCCAAATCCTTCAGCTTGGAGAATGAATCCGGTTCGATACTAGAGATTTTATTATTCTGAAGGTAGAGATTCGTTAGTTTCTCCAATTTCGCAAAGTTCGTTTTGGTTATCTCAGTGATCTGGTTGCCATTCAAGTAGAGATGTTCGAGATCTTTCAAATCTCGAAGAGCTTCACCGGGGACTGAGGTCAACGAGTTGTTATCCAGATGAAGACGGTTCAACTGATTCAACCCTGTGAACGCTCCAGGTGCTACTTGAGAAATTTTGTTGTCATTCAACCACAAATATAGCAACTCTTCTAATCCAGCAAAAGCTCCATCTTTCAATTCCGCGATGTCGTTGTGCCCAAGATAAAGCCAGGACAGTTTATTCAACCCAACGAACGTTTCAGCTGGCACGGACTGTATTTTGTTGAAGATCAACGACAAAGACACAAGATTCTTGAGCTCCGAGAAAAGATCTTTGGACAAAGGCACGACGTTGCTGTCCAAATGAAGACGTTCGAGATTCTTCAGACCAGAAAACGATTCTTTCTTGAGAACGCTGATTTTATTCCCCGAATTTGCGTACAAATGGGTAGCCCGGAGGTCCTTGAAGGCGTTTTCCCGAATCGATAATAAATCAAGGTCATTGATATCGAGCCTGTCGTCCGAGCTGACGTCTTCCACGCTGACGAGGACGCCTTTGTGGTGGCACACGTTGTACCCGTCCCTCTTTAAGCACGTCGGCTTGCTCGGGGTCTCGATTGATTCTACCGCGAATTCGTCCGACTCCAGAGACTCGCGCGAGGTTATTGCGGAACTGGCGAGCGCCAGGATCGCGAAGCACAGCAGTACACCGAATTTGCTCATTCTGCGAGAAACTTTGTAATGAAACGTTATCGGCGCGAGCTACTGGCGAACTAAGAACGTCGGGGACTCGAAATGTTTAAATAACCACCGCGACCCGATCGCTGATAGTCGCAGAGTTGCAATTTTTATCGTCTTCTGGGAATGCTAGGTAGTATCGGAACGTCCGATTCGAATTCTCAGACTCATCTCAGTGGGTCAGCTCGTGGATGAAAACACGAGGATGATAAACAATTCGGAGTAAACGATGTTTCTGACGAATTAAAGGTCAGTCGAAATGTATAAGCTTGAGTTCAAATTCAAAGTGATTAGATAGAGAATTAAATGGACGTACATCGTCTGGAATTTCCGAATTATATTTACATTGTGTTTGAGCGTCACATCATCTGAGAATATTAAATTTTTGCAGCAAATTTTTCGAGTTTAATTAAACTGAGAAAAAATTTTATTGAAACAAAATTTTCATTTCTATAATTCGATAGATAAATAATCGTTTAGATTTCCTCATAGAATTAATTGGTTCGACAGAATTGTTTATAAATAAAAAATAATTGTGCAAAGATCCATTTTCACTTTAATGATCAGCTGACGAGGAAGGAGGTATAATAGGGACTATGGTATGCATGAAATTCAATTCTGATTATGCACCGATGATTCATTTGACGTGAGCATAATGCCTCGAGCCGATATTGGACAGCGGGTAGCTTATTGTTTGTCTCGTACTCGCGTTAGTCATAATTCGTTACGGTTGAATTGAACGTGAGCGGTGTCTTGCATCTGGCTTCGTTAAATCGGAAATGAAACTGAAGAAGCTTTGCGATTATATTCCGGTTGTGGAATTAAGCTTATTCGAAATGCGATATTAATCGGACGCATTAATCTCGCTGATTAATCTTTGAACGAAATTAAAATGGAACGAGAGTCGACGGTCAACAATAAACTCATTTAAATATGTGAGATAAATATATTTACATACAAAAACTTGGCAAGGAGTACAAATAAACGTTCAAGAAAAATTTGACTGAAAAGTTACGAATTTAATATCTCCGTTTATATTTTGGTGATATTGAATCCTATCGCGTACAGACTTTTGAGGCTGGCGAGATTATTAAAGGTACTGAGTTGAAGGTCGGTTATTGGATTGTTTAACAAATTCAGATGTTCGAGATTTGGCAGATCGTTGAACGCGTCTTGATGAATATTTTTTATCTTGTTGTTGCTCAAATTCAAAATTCGAAGCTGCTTCAAGCTCGAAAATGATTCTGATAATATATTTGTTATTTCGTTTCCTTCTAAATTAATTTCTCTGAGGTTGCTCGATTCAACCGTTCTGTGATAATCAACTTCATTTTTGACGAGATGTGTTGAAATCGTAGATATGGCGTTGTAACTCAAATCTAAAACTCGAAGACTCTCTAAATAGTCGAAAACATCTAGATGAATTACAGAAATTCTGTTATGAGACAAAACCAGAGTATCCAAATTCACCAAGCCCTTGAATGACTTGGCATGCACTTCTGTTATCGCGTTGCTGCTCAAATTAAGCATCATGCACGTGCTCAGATTATCGAACGTATAATCTGGAATCAATTCTATCTCGTTAAAAGCCAAATGCAGTGCTATCAGACTCCTCAGTTCCTCGAAGAGAATTTGATCCAACAGAATTTTATTATTCCGCAAGGTCAGAAGTTGAACATCCGTTAACCCAGAAAAAGACTGCCTCGTCAAATTCGAAAGGGCGTTGCCATCGAGATGCAGAGTTCCCAGCGGAACGTTCTTGAATGCGTGCTCCGCTATTCCATTCAGACCCAAATTTTCCAAATACAGGTGATACATCTCACTCGATCCTTTATTTCTCGCATCGAGCGAAGGAATTAATTCGACGTTCGTGAGTATACGATCTTGAGTGCAAACTTGGTATCTCCCTTGCTTCTCGCACTTCTGTTCTACTCCTTCCAGCTCTTGGCATGACGTATTTCCAAGAGTGAAGATTATCAAAATGCAAAATAAATTCACTAACTTCCGCATGGCGAAAAGAAAAATTTGAAAAGAAAACTGTTATGACGAGTGCAGTGCTGCTCATTGACTAACAGTGCGCAGTAGTGAATTTTCTTTTATAATACAGTATTTGTCTTATCGTCGTTTCTAATCGTTTAATTAATCTTTTCTTCGATAATTTTTTTCACCGACCATAAACTATGATCCTGTGACTTAGAAGTTATCGAGCGAAGATTGTCGCTAAAAAAATTAGTGTTCATTCATAAGTTTAGTGATTATCGCATTATCGGTTGTGTTAACTATTGTAACAGCGTCATTTCCACTAAATCTAATAGATTTAATGTTAACGAGATCATCGAAAACCTTGAGATTGATTACTTTGATTTGATTATAGGATAAGTGAAGTTCGTTAAGATTGATCAGGCCATGAAATAATCCAGCGTCAATTTGGGTTAGACGATTCTCCTGCAGTCTCAGATTTTCGAGCTGGTGCATGCTCGCGAATGTTTTCAACCCAATGCTACTAATCTTGTTGTTCTGCAGATAAAGCCACTTGAGATTCGCGAGAGGCGGAAAACTCTTTTCATCGATTTTTTCAATTCCGTTGCTCTGAAGGAAGAGATATTCAATCTGGTTTACGTCATCGAGAGCTTCACGTGGTACTTCGGTTAAACGATTATCGCTTAGGTGCAGAAGCATTAATTTATTCAAGCCCGCGAAAGTGCACGGTGATATTGTGGCAATTTTGTTGCGACTGAGCCACAGGAAATCCAGAATTTCGAGATCGACAAATCTGGTAGGTTTCAATTCAGTTAAATTGTTATTAGTTATATCAAGTGATTGTAATTTTCCCAAACCAGTAAAAGTGCGATACGGTATATCGCTTATATTATTGTTTGTTAATAAAAGTGTTGATAAATTTGGCAGATTTTCAAAGAGCCCTCTCGATAACTGTACGTTATTATTCTCTAGATGAAGATTTGTCAATTTTGGTAAACCAGCGAATGAATTTTTTCTCAAAATCGATATTTTATTACCACTATATGCATACATCGTCTCTACTGA
This sequence comes from Goniozus legneri, assembly GCA_003055095.1. Lineage (NCBI taxonomy): Eukaryota > Metazoa > Arthropoda > Insecta > Hymenoptera > Bethylidae > Goniozus > Goniozus legneri. Next base: position 12,542 of record NCVS01000583.1, read on the forward strand.
AAGATTTTTGAAAGCGTCGTCTTGTATACCTTGCAAGCTAAGGTTATTCAAGTTCAACTCGGGACCTGCGTTTTGCTCTTCAACTCGTACGAGTACGTTATCGTTGTGACAAATGTTATATCCATTTTTCGATACACAAGCCGTCTCTTCAGTGCAAACAATTCTAAAATTTACGTACAAACTGAACAATACTGCGATTATTCGCATCATAAGTTTTCTCGAATTTGGTCGAAACTACAGTACGAATAAAATCATTTTTCAAATTGTAATATGAAACTATTACTCGTTATCTATACTCGAAACTCACGTACGAATTTATACGGTCACAATTTATAGGTGTATCGAGTATTATCCAGTTTAATATACTCCACTTTTGTTCCACTTCCATAATGAAAAATATATAATAGTATAACAAATAAAGAGCTAAGTGTATAAGAAAAATTATTTTGTAGTATTTTATTTCAGTGACCCAAATTACGAACAAATTTATCTTTATTACAAATGTAAAAAATATAAAAAAAATGATTATAGACTGTATAATTTTTTTTTTTAATCATTTATATTGAATATTTTATTTCACGAATTGATACTAATCAGATTAGGAATTTCTACATTGGCGGGCTGAAGCTTCTTGGAAATGTTGAACCCCTCGAAAATAACCAAACTGGTAGTGGGAAGCTCGGCAAGTGTTGTGAAATCGATTACTTTAATATTATTCCCAGCCAGGCTAAGCGTTTGGAGTTTAGGTAGCCCACGAAATGCGCCTTGGGGAATATGCGTTAATTGATTGCCGTATAACACCAAAAGCTCAAGGGCCTTCAAGTTAGCGAACGCATCTGGACTAATATTTTCAATCTTGTTCCGCTGAAGAAACAGCCACTTGAGTTTACTCAAATGTGGAAAATTCTCGACTGTGCTGATCAGATTATTGTCGAAAAATAAAAATTCTAAATTTTGCAATCCACGAAGAGCTTCGACCGGCACTTTATTCAAAAGATTGTCATTTAGATGAAGCATTTCCAATTTTTCCATCGTTACGAACGTGCACGGTTGGATTTTATTTATTTGGTTATCGTTAAACCAGAGAAAACGCAAGTGCTCGAGATCGATCATATCGAGAATTTTCAGTTCTGTTATGTTGTTGTGACTCAAATCGATGTACTCCAAATTCTCCAAACCAACGAACGAACCCGTTGGTATCGTTGATATTCCATTTCTCATTAACGACAAGTGCCTCAAACTTTCTAATTCGCGGAAAAGATTTGGCGATAAAACAATATTATTTCCCTCCAAGTACAGCTCTTTTAAACTTTTCAAACCAGCGAAAGACATTCTCGTTAATCCTGATATGTTGTTGCCTTGAGATGCGCGCAAAGTTACTATTGGAACGTTTTTGAATGCATTCTCACGAATTGATACCAAGCTGAGATTAGCCATATTTAAATTAACGTTCCCATAGATCGCATCAACACTAATCAGCTCTCCGTTCGAGTAACAAATATTGTAACCAGTTTTCCTTACACAAGTCGACGTCGCACTTTGCGTAGCAACCGGTTGCGTTTCTGTAGTTTCATCTACGAGCACTTGCGAATAAATAACAGCGAATATCGACAGCAAGTGAAAAGAAAATTTTAACATCTCGAAAACTAAAATATATTTTAAATTTACAAATTATCCACGCAGGGTAAAAGACTGATACGTTATTTCACGAAAGTACGCTAACGCTTCGTGATCTCTTAGAAATATTTTCGATCGTAAAAAAGTTTATTGGTACTTTAACGTTCTCATTTTTGTTATCTCTTTACATAAAAATGTTTTTTTTTTCTACCGAACAAAATCGGGCGAAACGCAGGCTGGTATTAATTTAGGTCATCATGACGACGTTGTTCCCTTCGAGGTGTATTAGAGTGGTCTTGTTATGGAAAATATGGAAAGATCTGAGTTCGATTTTACTTATTTGATTGTACACCAAGTGAAGCTCTTTTAAGGAATTTAAACCGTGAAAGAGGCCGGCGGGTATATGCTTCAATAAATTGTAATTCAGTCTTAAAACTTTAAGATTCTCCATTTCCGTGAAAGCGCCAAGTTCAATGCTCTCTATCTTATTATTTTGAAGATACAGCCACTCCAACTTTTTCAATGGCGGAAAACTCTCCTTCTTGATCGCGCTTAAATAATTTCCATCGATAATAAGATTCCGAAGATTCGGCATCGAGTAAAGCGCTTCGGTCGGTACTTCGGTCAGTTGGTTCTGACTTAAGTGCAACATAACCAAGCCATCTAAATTCGCGAACGCACACGGTGCTATTTTGTTGATTTGATTGTTGTATAGCCACAGAAAAGCTAGTCTTCGAAAGTTAACAAAAGCGATGTTTGGTAGTTCTGTTATGTAATTGTGAGACAAATCGAGCCATGACAAATCATCCAAACCAGCGAACGAGCGTTTTGGTATCGCCTGAATCTGATTATTCGCTAACGACAAATAATATAGTCTACTCAACTCTTCGAACAACCTCGGTTGTAAACTGAGAGCGTTATTGTCCAGTATGAGATGTTGTAAATTTGGGAGGCCAGTGAACGACTTTGATGTAATAGTCGATATTCGATTACCTTTGTCACCGAACAACGACGTCACTGTATGTAAATTATTGAAAACATTCTCTCCTATGGATTCGAGATCGAAAGAGTTCAATACCAAATTTTCTCTTGCACTGTTCAACTTGTCAACTCGTGTCAAAACTTTGTCACGGTGACAAACGTTGTATCCTAATTTTTCTTCACAGATATTTGTTTCTGACGAATGAATTAAATTTGGTAAAACAGCAATCAGAATGACACAGAAGTAGATAGAGATCGCTTTTTTCTGCATTGCACTAGTTTCGAATAATGATAAATACAAAATGTTCATATAAAACTTATTCAATACATAACTTGCAAAAACTCGAAGCACGAAAAATATTTTTGAGGCAAAAAAAGTCATTAGACAGATAAATTCACTGGTGTGCTTTAACGTGAACATTGTCGTAAAGTATTTTATCGAATATTTTATATAATAACATAAAATTTTATCAAATTCCCATTTTTAATAGATTCTGTTTCCTTCATTCGTCTTTGCAGGGAGAACAATTTTCAATTTGCTTCGAATATTAATAAAATAAAGATATTAAGTGACAATATATATTAATTTCAAATCATCTCGCAAATCGCGAAACAATTTCAATTGGAAAATAAGTTAATTCGATATACCCGTTTGAGTTTCGTAAAATCGCTCGTCATTATTCGCATTGAAATTGGGCGATATCGCGATTCTGAAGCCACTGATCTCCACAAAGCCCAATCCGGAAAGTTCATAAAGGGCTTCGGTTTCGATTGTTCTGGCCGGGGTATCCGTTAAATTCAATGCGCCCAAACTCCTCAAGCCGCGAAATAAACCGCTGGGAATGTGAGCGAGTCCATTTTGGGACAGATTTATACTAGCGAGGCTCCTAAAACGCGCCAACGAGCCCGGCTCGATGCTCGTGATCCCGTTGCGCTCCAGCTCGAGGCTCTCCAAGTTCTCCAGATAAGGAATATACGCGCTGCTAATCGCCTCAATTCGATTCCCGTTGAGATACAAGTGACGCAATCCGTGCAGTCCCCTCAGAGCCCTGGCCGGCAGGCTGGTCAGAAGATTATCGCTCAAGTCGAGGAGGCGCAGACTCTCCAAGCCCGCGAACGCGCACTGCGAGATTTTCGAGACTTTGTTGTTCCGCAGGTACAAGTGACTCAGCTTGGGCAGATCGATGAACGAGCCAGCCGTTAATTCCTCGATATCGTTGTCGTTCAAATGCAGAACGGTCAGCTCGCGCAAACCGAGAAAAGAACGAATTGGAATGACTTTTATGTGATTGCGAGACAGCATTAGCAAAACGAGAGTGTCCAACTCTCTGAAGAGGCCCTTCGACAGAGGAATGTTATTGTTGTCCAAGTGCAAATATTTCAAATCGATCAAACCGCGGAACGACTGGCTCGTCAGCTGTGAAATGTTGTTGCCCTCGCTGGCGACCAAGCTCTCCGCGGGGATATTGTGAAAAATATTTTCGTCCAGCGTCTGCAGGCCAAGGTTGAGCAGATCGAGTCGATCCTCGTTTCGCACGGTATCGACTCGCACGAGGGTGTGACTCTTCCGACAAATTCTGTACCCGTTCGTAGTCTCGCACGACCCAGCGAGCTTCACGTTGTTCTCTTTCTCGAATCTCTCGATAATTTCGGCTTCATCGGTACAGAAAACTGACATCGTTAACAAGAAGAACCAATACGCGATTTTTCGCATTATAACAACTCGCGGTGATTATTCCAATGCAGTGACTGCATGCGCATTCGTGATCGCGTTGACTGCGCGTTTTATTATTCCCAGCGTTTAACAACCATGAACGCGGTTATTCCGATACTCATGAACGGCCGACTTCTGATTAGAATGCTCGAAAATTTCGCGGGGTAGAATTTTTATGCGCCGTTTTCACGGCCGGGACGGGGAATTATCGCATCTGGATTAACGAGATAACGAGGACATCGGAGGCTTTACGAGTTTCGTCGCTGCGCGTGCGATATTCATACGGAATCTACGATTCCCGGTCTGAGATAATTCCGCTTCCGTCTTAACCGAGTGGCTTTGATTTCACTCGGCAGTTTACGTGAAATCTAATGAGCTGTTCAGTGAAATCACAAAGCGCGGGGAATTTTCGATCCGGTGCTTTCGATTCTTACGGAGTAGAATTGTCAACTGGAAGGAATAATATTCGGCGAGTTGATTGATTTCAATTCACTCGCTTGTGAGATTTTTAGTGGAAATTGAACTTTGACAGTGAGAATAAGAACTACTATATCCGGCAAAGGCTTTTACAGCCAAGCTGTGTTGGGAGGGGAAGGGGGGGGGGGTAGAATAGTCAACTTGAAGGAATTATGAATGTACGAATCGATTTTCGTAATCGAGTCGCGCGAGTTTGCGAAAAGCGTAAAATTTTGTTATCTTACTGTAATTGACGAGCTCGAGGAGGTAGGAGATGCGAAACACTCACCTGCAACAAACGAAAAGTTGGAAATATTGTAACGATATTAATTACAACTTATTAGAGAATTACAAACTAGAACGTAACTATCGGCTATTACATTTACGCTGCGGCACGTAACGGGGAATATCAGGATCCGAGTTTGATATTACCGATTTTTAATTAAATCGTTTTATATTTGATAATGAATTTGTGGGTGCGGAGCTGGAACGCGATATTCTTTTTTATCACCGGCGAGAGCTCGCTAATTGGAATTTCTCGAATTAAATAAAAGGCCATTAGAAGCTCCGCAATTGCGTTTGTTCTACGAAAATTGTAACCATTAGTCGCAAAATGGAGTGTAATTAATAGACCATGGACAAGCTGTATGATATATCGACTGCGAATTAATCGATAAAAGAAACATTTCTCGGGGTAGACAGACAATCTAATATATTGTTCTATTAATCCCGAGCCGGAAATTAACTCTCGACGGCTATCGAGCACGCTCGAATCGGAAATAACGAAAGAAAGGAAAAAAAATGGCAAAGGTATTATTTTCGTTGTTCGAAAAGAAGGCAAACGTAATTGATACGTTAATTGAACGCTCCGCGAAAGGGTTAAATCCCTAATTACGGTTGCCCGGTAAGATCGATAGGCAGCAATTCACTTACGAGCGAGCAGGACTCGCGCGAGCGCGGCTAATGTTGTGACGTGCAACATCGAATTACGCGCTGTGCAAAAGAAAGTAAGTAATAGCTCGGTGAGCACTCGAAAGTGGCCCCGATGCAGTAAGAGCGCGAGGTGTGCTCTTTTTCGAGTCGTCGCGAGAGAGAGACAAAAGTTTCGGCATACCTAGCACACAACGTGACACGATTTAATCGTTTTGTTCACACGTGAGAAATAATTATGTACTTTAAACTCAGTGAGAATAAAAATTTGTTGATTATTTGCATACGTTTAAACAAATGTCATCGAACAAAAAGTTTATTTTTGTTTTCAAATATTGAGTAGCTTCAACAAATTTTTATTTGTGAAAATAAAACAAATTTGATTTGGGTGTGTTAGGGACACGATTTAATCATTTTGTTCACATGTGAAAAATAATTATGTACTCTGAACTAAAAATAAATACTTGTTACTTATTAAAACAAGACAAATCTTGCATATGTTCAATCTTTGCATATGTTCAAACAAATGTCATCGCACATGTTTATTTCTGTTTTCAAATATTGAGTAGCTTCAACAAATTTTTATTTTCATTAAAATAAAAAATATTTAATTCGAGTGTGTTAGGATAAGTTAGAGATTCAACGGATGACTACTCGGGAATCATTTTTACGGAGGTTCGAGATATATCGAGACTTTCTACGGTATTGGTAAAAATCTAAAAAGAACGATTCTCCTCTCGCCAGACGGGGTCATCGAACGCTGCACGTTCCACTCACTCGCCCGCTAACCTTTTTGACGTGAACGTACACCCGTGCACGTTAAAATGCACCACGTTTCGTCACGGGGCTCGAAAATTTCTCCCC
>NCVS01000583.1:25800-41333 GCA_003055095.1 Goniozus legneri
CCCAATTTTTTCCCCATACCGACCAATTCAGCCGCGTAGAGGAAGACGAATTCAATATCAGAAAATGAAATCTGCATTAATCACGGGAAACGCAGTTTGTACGAATTAAAATTTAACGTGGACCGACTTTTCCGCGATATTATGAAGATCTTGAATAGAGAAGTGCGGAGTCGAGTTGCGAAAAAAAAAATTCGCTAAAATGGTTATCCCGCCGCGAATTGCCTCGTTGTGGCCGGGAGAGGAGAAAATGTAACCGAAAAATTTCAAGGACGGAGAATAATCTCGGCGAAAAGTTTATTACGATATCGAAAAATGTGGAAAATAGGACGGGCTGGGAGGGGAATAGAAGGAGAGTGACGTAAAAATGAAAAAAGCAAACGTAGGACGATGCTTTCACGCGGACCGAATGCATTCCCATTCGCGATTTGCCCGCGAGACAAAACGAGGTTACCGTGTAGATCTTCAATGCTTTCGCTGGCGCGCGTAGATACACGACAAAGCCGTGAAAGTAGTCGAAAAGGTAAAAAGCGACGAGAGAGAGAGAGAGAGAGAGGACCCTTCTTTTTACCCTTTAGCGTTGCCGCACACCGCACGATATTTCGAATTTTCCAGGCTGACATCGACAAGCTGTCCGTTCGATAGCTCGTTCCTTCGCTCGTAAAGAGATATCGAATAAAATATGTATAAAGCGGGACGGAATATTTCGCCTTTGACTGTTTCGAAAAATCTTGGGAAAGCGGGAAAGTGTTTCCAAACGTAAAATTTCATAAACGAGATATCGGGTTTCGAAAAAAAAAAGAAAGAGAAGGGAAAGTGTCGAAGAGGAGCGAAACGATAGACAAAGTTCGAAACCGGTAATTCTCCTCGTTGTTGCGATTGAAATAACCACCCTCGATGCTCGATAGTCCACTCGAACGTACTTGGACGAATGAAAGGGCTGCTCATTGCCGTTGTCGTGTGTATATACTTCGATCTACCTATCGAGTATCGATTAGCTTCCAAATTGTCGTCTATTTTAAACTACCAATAGAGTGTATAATTTGACGGGCTGCGCTTCTATTTATAACAAACTCGACTAGAAATTCGATTAAAGATTGGATCCAGACGTGATCCAGGATTTCAATCGCTTGATCAAGCTGGACTCCATTTGAGTAACGCTAAAAATCTATAAAATCTTGATTAAGCTCTGTTAAAGCTTCTCGATCACAGCTTGACCAAGCACTGGTACAGCTTCTATATTACAGGAATCTGTGACGTAGCTTTACCACAGCTGTATCAAATTATTCTTGATACGGTTCTATTGAAGCTGTATTAAAGTTCTATTAAAGCTTGATCAAGCTCCATTTAAGTAACGCTAAAAACCTATAAAATCTTGATCAAGAAATAATATAGAGACTTGATCAAGACATTGTATCAAGTCATTCTTGATCAAGCTTTGTTAAAGCTTCTTGATCACAGCTTGACCAAGCACTGGTACAGCTTCTGTATCACAGGAAGCTGTAACGTAGCTTTATTCTCGATCCAGTTCTAAAGCTCCTTGATCTCAGATTGATCGAGCAACTGTACAGCTTCTTGTAGCCAGAACTGGCCAAGGCTTGATCAATATTGGAGCTGCTGGATCAGAATTTCCAGTCGGGAAGGCAAATTTCTGGATAACCAAGGATAACCAAATACGTTAGCGGAGACTCGCTCTGGTGTACCGAAGCATTCTACGTTTGGTAATTAGATGGATTGAAATGGCGAAGCTTAATTTCATCGCGTATTCGGCTCAAAGCGAGAGCCATCCTCGGGAACGTCGCGAATTAGACGCGGGATATGCGAGGGTCTCGCGTCGAACGCGAGGGAGGGCTCGTCGTTGTATCGACGAGAGCACTCGCGTCAAGGTGACGCGCAACATCGCCGAACGAGACGCTAAACCCACCAAATGAATTGACGGATCCTTCACTCGCGTGTCGCCGGAACGTGATTGCTGCTTACGGCTCGAGTTTAACAAGATTTGCGCAACGCGCCTAAATTAATCATCGATAAGACGCTGAATTAAATGAGAATTGTTGTTGATCGTATAACCATGAATTTGTACAGTTTTTTATAATCTTTCATTTTTAGCACTAGATTTACGTGCTCGAAATAATTAAAGGGACACTCGTAATTTTCAATTATAATTTGACCGAAAATTATCGAATCGAATTCAGCAGATGAAACAATCACTTCATTGATTAGATTTGATCATTTTTAGCAGAGATATAGTTGCTTGAAAATGATAACTGTTCCCTTAATTTTGTTGAATAGTGTACGTTTATTTTCTTCCTATTTAAAGTTGATAGTTCATAACTACATTGGTTTACAATTTTTTTTTTTTAAATTTACAATTTCTTTATTCTTTAAAATTGAAACGTTTTTGTGAAAATAGATACGAACAGATATGAAAAAACTCAATTTTCATATCTCCAAATGCAAATAAATGTTTCATCTCTACCCAAAACTTACGTTAAAAAATTTTGCCGCGATGAAAAACACTGAGATAAAACTGTTCGTGAACGGGGTCAGGTCGTTCCAAAGCTCGAACAAAGTTGAAGGAACCGAATGCTAATGGCGATCCTATCGAGGCCGAGAAACCGATCTCGCGGCATCTCGACGAGACTATTCAAGGTGGCTCCCCTCGCGATGGAAAATCGCGCGCTCGATGCGAATAGATAACTCGAAACGACGTGTGTTTCGGCGTTCGTACTCATCGAGCGGAAGTAGGTTGCAGAATACACCGAGTCGAGAGAGAGAGAGAGAGAGAGAGAGAGGGGGAGGTAAATGTGAGCGTGGATGTAGGAGACTCGCCGAATAAGGAAGCCCGCGAGCTTCCTACGTAACGGGCGTGTGAACGCGCGCACGAGTCGCACACGTGCCGCGAATTACGGACGTGGAAAACGTCGGCATGCGAGCGGCCCATATACGAATAGTTCGTTTAACAACCGGTGCGTCGTTCGCACGCCATAAGTATATTCGCGATGCGCGAGCGTCAATTTCGGTTATCGTCGCGGTAAAACGCGCCGGGTGAAATTCGAAGTATAACGCACGAGTCGTAAATTTTCCTCGATACGCCCAGACGACGATTTTACGATTTTTGACCACAGAAAATAAAAATTAGTCGAGACTGCTTAATACCTGAGAATGTATGTGGAAAAATTTCTATTGATATTCATTTACATACGTTCAGATAAATGTGTAAAGCCAAATACTAATTTTATTCTAAGCATTACTTTTTTCATTCTGAATGATTTATTCCATCGAACAGAATGTTCATTTCAATACTTACAAATAAATATTGAGTAGCTTCAACAAATTTTTATTTTCAATGTTGAGAATCAATGTTATTTTACGAGCAACAAAAACAAAATATTTAAAAAATCGAGAGACGACGATTATCCGTTCGATTCAACGATACCTAATTTCCAGTATCTCGCGATAATCGACGTCGGATGCGGGAAAAACAAATTAATTCCCGACGAGGCACAGGCATTATCATATTTATCGTACATCCTCCCAGTGAAAGGAGTTTAGATCGGCCATATTGGACGACGATGCCCAATTCCGGAAACGGCATGCGTGATTCGATTCTAATGGCGTGCCATTTATGAAGAGAGGAGAAATTTACGATCGATATTTGCATGATTTTTTTTCTCTCTCTCTCTCTCTCTCTCCCTCTCGAGCTAGTCGAGCTCTCGAAGTTGTCGTTGCGAAACAACGGCCCGGGCGGATTTATGTTTCTGCCTCGCGAGTGTATACGGAATGGCTTTTTGCGTTAGAGCGTGTTTTTCAAAAAATGTTTCATATTTCAGACGGGCGGGTTGATATTTATGCGAGAATACGATAATAACGGAATGGAGCGCGTCGCGAAAAAAATTACCTGCAAGGCTCGTGGCAAAATTCCAGAAGGACCAGCGACACCCGAAGAGCCTCATTTCGCGATCCTCCTGGGCTCCGCCGGCTGCGCGCCGTTCCTTCATGTCCAGGGTGCACTTTGGGGATGAAGCCAATAGAGAACTCATTCCCTCGGACCATTCCTATATCGTCTCACTTCATATTCCCCCCCGCGAGCGAAAACACCAATTGGGCTCCGCACTTTGCAAAGTAGTTTCGCGCACAATCGCCCTTCCACATCGAATTTCCTTTTCTAAAAAAAAAAAGCTACCCGTGAGCGGTGGAATACAATCGATCGATCGCTCCCGGAGGACAGAATTTTCTCGACCCAATTAAATGCCAGAACGATAATTTCGTAAGACGAAGAAATTTTAAAAATGTTTTGGAAATGTATACATCTTGGTTCGAAATTTTGTTTTTCTTGTAGGGTAAATGCACCAATAGATGGACGGTTAAGAAAACTTTCATGTTCCTTCAGCAAAACAATATATTAAAATATGAATAAGTTGTAATAACAACTTATATTTACGTGAAAATGTATAATTAACTAGAAAAAAATAAGCTAAACTTGATAAAATTTCTGAGTAATTAACAAAAAACAAAAATTGGAGAAAAAGATCATAACCCCAGTAGATGGACAGCTAATACCAATAGATAGACACTCAATTTTCTTATTTTTATTGGATTTCTTTATTTATCAAGTATATTTATAGCTTTTTTAGTGGAATATAATTATAATCAAATATACATATCTTAGTTTTTTAATTAATTTCAATAGTTATAACAATTAATGTACAGGCTATCTGTCACATGCTTACTAGTGGTGACGTCTCGAAGCAAAAATTCAACACGTCAAATTTAAAAAATTGTATTGAACTATTATTTTCAGTAAAAAAATTCGAAAAACTTATTTTTCGCACGCGGAACTATTTGTAGTTATTGAAAAAAATTTTGACTTTACATTTTTGTTCTTAAATTTAATGTAATTGCTTATGATAATGAGATTTGTTCATTTATTGGGGGGGTGTCCATCTATTGGTGTATTTATTCTAGTAACGTCTTAATTCGAAGTACGTAACGCGGTAGCTTCGTGGATTTGCATAAAATGTTTATTGTCGTGTTTGGACTCCTCAGGTGTACTCGTACAGAGAGAGCGTGTAATAATAAATAGAAAACGCGCGACGTATCTCGTTTAAAAGGCGCACGTCGCGATCGGAAACTATCGAAGGCGCGCAAGGCGTTTGTGTAACGAGAAAAACCGGTATTGCCGAGCGGCCGAGTCGATCGGTACAAACCGGTCGGTATATCTCCGCGCCTTCGATGTTGAAATATCGTAATCCATTTTGTAGGTCAAGAGTAATATTCCCCATTTCGCGTTAATAACCCGATTAATTTTCCCTCCGTTCTTTTCTCTCTCTCTCTCTCTCTCTCTCTCTCTCTCTCTCTCTCTCTCTCTCTCTCGCACCGTCGAGGAACCGTTAGACGAGTACATTTTCACTCGTCGAATAAGCTCGTCGTTGCCCAATCTTCGTAATTTCTGTAATTGATTTCGGTATTTTCCGCGGAGGGGGTAGAGAGAGAAAAAAAAATATTCGGTACTCTAGGGCTGCAAATTGAATCCTCGGCACTCGATGCCGGAGAATTGAATACCGTTTATTCGGAACTGGCACACCCTCCGAACGCGCGATAATTGAATTTCGTTAATTAATACGTAGAACGCGCGCGGCGAATGAATTCACTCGTGCGAGCGGCGGTAAAGATTTGTGCTCGACAAAGCCAGTCGAGTCGTTTATTCCGTAGCGAGTTTTATCGCGATTCTACTTTCGATTGATAATCTGCGAAGAAAAATGAGATGAAAAAAAAAATCGACGATTCTCTCGACATCGGAATCTTCGCTCGTCGGTTTTCCCGTTTCCGGAATTCGTACAGAAACGAGGATGATATCAGCTATTCCAATTAAACAATCATAAAAATTATTCGCGCGTGCGCGGAGCTTCTTCGAATGCACGCCGCGGTCATTAGACAAGGCGCGAGAGACGAAGAGAGAGAGAGAGAGAGAGAGAGAGAGAGAGAATCGGGAGTACAGAGGAGGAGGAATTTCCAAGGCTCGCCACGGCCGCGTGGTCGCGTGAAAAAAAAATCTCGCGCTTGCGTGCACCTGGCAGAAGTGACGGGCGACTCTACCTCGCATATATAACGGTTGTTCGATATAAAGAAAGTCTCTTTTTTTTTTTAATCTACCCGATCGAGAACCACTCTGCGTTAGCTCGACATCGAAATTAACACGTTACTACACTAATTCATCCTAATTTCTCCTAACAATTGAATTTTCATACATTCTTGAGTTTTTCAAAATTTGAGACGTGAGCATACAATAAAAAAATTTGTTCAGTTTAGTCGTAAAAACTATGCAATCAACAATGAAGTGAAACAATTTTAAATACGGCAAAAATTTCTTCGCTCACTTCTCGTCGAAAATATTCCGCGTTCGTGACGCAGGATCGACGACAAAAATTGAATTTATACAAAGCTAGGGAATATGGAACACCAAACACGCGAGGGCACTAAAACTATCTGGATCACTGTCGGAGTTATCCTAGAATTACCATAGGTCACGTGCACACAACACTGGAGGCGTACGCGAGTGAGGAGAGTACTATACGTATGGTAGTGTGCGGCGCAGGCCGCGAGTTACCGACGACTGAACGATCGAAAGGCTGCCATGTGCGCGTGTAACGAGCGACGGGAGAAGAGCCAATAGTCACTGCGATACACCGTTGACTTTCACGCTCGCCGTGCTAATTCCACTCTTCGACTGTTCGTTCCCGCGTCTCCTCGTTTGTCCCATCGAAATTTCCACGTTTATTCGATTTCGAGCGCCACCCCCCCCCCCCACTTTTTCCCGAAAACGACTGGGAATCGGGAAAATCGGTGACTGTGGACTGAAAATTTGCGTTGGAAAATTTGCGCGAAGATTTTTCTCGACGAATTTAAAAAAAATTAAAGGGACACTCGTCATTTTTAGGAGGTTTTAATGCGATTAAAAATGATTGGATCGAATTGAACAGATGAAAAAATAGTCCTCTTAATTTTTTTTACTGGCTGGCTTGGAATCAGGAGAATCGGCCACTGTTGACTGAAAATTTGCGTTGGAAAATTCGTGTGGAGATTTTTCTCGACGAATTTGAAAAAATTCGTGCTCAAATAGTGTACTAAAAAAATTAAAGAGGCACTCGTCATTTTCAGACGTTTTTAATGCGATTAAAAATGATTGGATCGAATTGAACAGATGAAAAAATAGTCCTCTTAATTTTTTTTACTGGCTGGCTGGGAATCAGGAGAATCGGCAACAGTTGACTGAAAATTTGCGTTGGAGAATTCACGCAGAGATTTTTTTCCACGAATTTTAAAAAATTCGTGCCGAATATTTAAACTGGATGTACTAAAACATATTAAAGGGACACTCGTCATTTTTAAGTTTTAATTCGTAAAATGATTGGATCGAATCGAACATAACTGTCCCTTGAATTTTTTTTTAGAGAAGTATTCCCCCACTCGTAGAGAATATTTAAACTTCTCGCGGTGGCTTTGGATGATCGAGAAATTTGCGACACTCCCGCAGAAAGTAGGTTCAAGAGATTTGAGGGATTCTGTAGCGCGACAATAGGTTAAAAATTTTACCCTACATTCGCGCTGATATCGTAGAATCCGGAAACGCGCGACGTACCTCAGAGCGAGAGCGGGTTTAAAATAATCCCGCGTTCAACCTATTTTCCAGTCTGGCCTCGAGGAGCCGATGATTTTTTTTTCTCTCGCGCGCGAGCAGCCCAATCGGCGCTATATTTTCCGAAACTCCGTGCGGAATTCATCTCGTCGTCTCTGCCATCGAGCGGGGACGCGCTCGGGCGGGCTTTGAGGGTAGAAAAGAGGAGACGTCTGTGCACACGACGAGCTGAAAGCCACCGCTTCCGAAGAAAAAGTACCGTGTGAGCTCTCTCCGTCGCGAATGCGTTTGGTATGCATCTTTTTTCGAGTCTCTGTGCAAACGTCGAGCGTCGCGCGGAAGTGAGACAGAGGATATCATAGGGGGAGCGTGGATTTATCAGATCGCGAATTTCGAGCTCTATCTCTCACTTATTCCTATGTGGAACGAAAATATAAATTTCCGGAGTGCGCACGAGAATAGCGAATCCCTCTCGGAGGCAGCGAATAACGGGATTCGCGAATTCAATGTCGATTCGCGTTTAATATTCCCTTCGCGCTCGTTCCTCATCATTCGAACTTATCTCGAGACTCGTCTCCTCTTTTTCTTCCCATCTTCTTGCCCTGTCCACCGTTTTACGTTCAATCTTCTCCTCCCCGTTCCTCCATTCATCCGACTTTTCACCTCTTCCCTCCCACAATTTTCTTTTTTTTTTTTTCGTTATTTTTAAGCGCCGTTTTTATTTCCCTCCATCATCCCTTTCACGAATACGAGCCGGTAAAAACGAAAAGGGGAGGGCTGAACGAGTCCCGGAGTAGGGACAAAGATGACGAACGCGGAACGGAGGTAACGAGAGTGAAGTATCAAGTTTTAACGAGGTCTGGAGAGTTCGGACGCAGAGCTTGGAGAACACTTTACGGGACACAGGGAGCTCGTGTTTTTCAGTCCGTATAAGCTATGCGCGCGGGTTTGCCTCTCCGGGCTTGGGGGAGAGGGTAGCAAATTGCCCTCGCGCGCGACTTGACGAATAAAACTCCCACCTCGCTGCTCGCTCGCCTACCCCTCGCCTTTCTACGCAGGAAGTTTTCCAACCCGCAGATGACATAACTACGTACTTGTTGTGATGCGCGAGGGCGGGCTCTCTGATTGCAAAAAAATACCGGAGATTCGTTTTACCGAACAGCTGTTCGCGGACAGATCGCTCTCGTAGAAAAATAACATCGCGGAATATTTTGAAGATAGACCTGCACGAAGAATTTGAACAAATTATTATTTTCTTTATAGATAAACTGTAAAAAAATTTGCATACGTTTGAATATTTAAATAAATAATTGTTTACGATTAAATATTGGTTTAATTGGTATCTGCACAAACATTTTGCAGCGCGTGTAGGTTTAGCGCTGAAATTAAAATTCGTTTACAATTTCCCATCTTTTGTTCGAAACAAGAGTCTGTACGTTTCGGAGTCTGTTTTTCATTGCGATGTTTTCGGGTTAATTCATAACTGTTGTGCGGAGTGATATAATGGGGGCCTTTACGAGACTCGGAAATCGCCCTCTTCTTTCATACGCATTTTGTTTGTTTTATTGTTAGCCACTGGCTTCGGTTTATAAACGAGCGCAATTGCACGCACGACACGTACGAAATACGCAGTTCGCATTTACATGGATCTTTTCGGTGATCCGACCTTATCAAGGACACTGTCGATACGCGTTGGAATTATTCAGCCGCGGCCCGAAGGAAGGCTTGCACGTCGACCGCATAAAGATCGCACCTCGAGTGGAAATATTTGCCTCTTTTTTTTCAGATGTCGCTTTTACTTTCTACCGCGCGTCTCTCCCTCTCGAGGGAAATAACATACAAATAGGGGCGGTGCGTCGAATAAAAAATTTCCCACCTTCGTCGATCGGGAGGTGAAATGAGGAGTGTCAATTTCTGTGACAAAAATTAAAGCGGGACTCTCGACTGTAAAAAAGATTTCGTAGAATGTACTGCATACACGGTAAAAACGAATATGTTAAATTTAACATATTTCGCTTGTCCCAGAAAGTCCACAATAATTTTTGGTGTTAATACAACATAAAGCAATGTGTAAAAATATAAAACATTTTATATGTCAAATTTTTAACAAACTTTTTTAGTTGCATTGACATTATTACAATGTCGTTTTAAGTACAGTCTTTGATTTTGTTTTAACACATTATAATGTTGAATTCAAAAAATAACAATCTTTATATGTTTTCGATCTTTTTTAACATCTTTTCGGACATTCTTTTAACAAAAAACGATGTTAAATTGAAATAATTGGCAAACATGATCATTTTGACTAAGAAATATGTAACTTTTCGAAATTCAACAACTGAAATATGTTGTTTACAAGGAGGTGTAGGCTAACATATTCGATTCTGTTGATTTTACAGTTAAGATTGTTCATGATTTCACATAAAACGTTTAATAATAGATTTTTTTTAACATATTACACATTCATTTTTACCATGTACGTTTAAATAAATATTCTGGACAAAATAATTGTTGCAGATAATAATTTTTAGTGAAATTCAATGTTCTTTACTAACTAGTCATTCTTGAATTAAAATCGAGTAGAAAATTGGCAATACCGAAATCTTTGTAAGGAAAGCGACAAAGGAATAATCGGCAAACTTCAAACGGAGCCAGTATTTTTCCCAAAGAGCAAATTTATTCCAACGTCGGCTGGGAATTTTTCTGGAAAATTTTCAGTGGACTGAATATAACGGTCGATCGGGCGAATCGAAATGCCGCGCGTTGGGCGCACGAGCCGAGATTTTAATCTTCTTTCGCTTTCAGCCGAGCACTTCTTAAGACTGCTATACGTGGTTTCGAGTTATTTGCAGAGAACTCGAGGAACGAACGGACCACCTATCAGCCCACCCCCCTTTCTGTCGCTTTAATCACTCGACGAGCGAGTGGTGGCGCGGAAGCGAGAAGAATGGAGCGAGGACTGCAAAGTAAAAAGCGCTTTCTCGAATATCCTCGGATTTTGGTAGGGAAATTTAACGCGCGGCTCGAGTCATCGAGCTTTCTCGGCGCTCTTCAAAACTTCACGCCGCGATTCTCGTTATACAGAAGGACGTACCGGGCGAGTGGGACGGAACGTAATTCGCCGACTAGCACGATTCGAATCCGATTTAGATTCATTGACACATTTTTGGAGATGGAGTAGCCACTGAGGGGTGAAAAAATTTCAACGCTTTTGTCGAACTCGTTTTGATAAAAATCAAACAAACGGAGAATGGGCGCTGTCGAAGCGAGAATCCCGCGGAAGTGAAAAAGTTATTACATTCGGCCGGTCAAAGACGCGTGTGACTCTTTCGCGCGAAGCATTCGCGAGCGATCGCGTGATTAAAAGAAGAAATATACGAGTGCATATTTTTTCAGCGCGTACGGCTGAATGCGTCCCTCTCTTTTTCAATTCGTTTCTTTATTTCTATACGCGCATTCAGAAAAATCGCGCGCGGTTTGTCTTAATTTTCGCGAGGAGAGCTCGCCGCGCGGGCAAAGTGAATGCTGGAGTGGAAGAAAAACGATGGAAATGGAGACACGAGAATATGCGCGCGGGAGGCACCAGAGGCCCGAAGGACAAGTTCATTTTGCTCCATTACCGCGCCTCTGGGATTTCCTACGATTTAGATCTCCATCAACCAATGACTTTCCTCCTTTGCCGAGGCTCTCACGCGGGTACTCGTGACTCGTTTATCGCGCCCTTTACGCCCCGACTTGATGGAATAAACAGTTCTGTGGGAATCAAAGCCCGGAAAAATGAAAAACCCCTCCATTACCGAATTTTCGCGACATCGTTATTTCTACACTGAAAAAAAAGTATTTTTCTACCCAGAATACAGAATATTTTTTATCCGAGTATTCTTGTTTGCAGTATACTTTTACTTAAATATTTTAGATTTAATAATATTGATATTTTACCTTTCAAAATACCAAAGTTTTTAGCGGGACTAAAACTAAACTCTTTGTGGCATCTACTGTATTTTAATGCAAATTTTATCTCTACTATTTATAACATGAATAATGGATAATAAATAAAATTAATATATGAATCAGAAATGGAATTAAATAAAAAATATATTGAATTACTTGGTTATTCTTTCAAATTCATGGTTCGTTTTAATCCGTGTTGACCAAGTGAGGTTAAATCGACCATATTGATCTTAGTATTTTAATAACAACAATACCAAATTTCTTAAAAATCAATAAACTTATTCTTTTGGATAGTATATTTCGGTATTTTTGAAATAAGAATACCTTTATTTTTACCATTAGGAGAAATATTCTAGGTAGAAAAATACTTTTTTTCAGTGTACCTCGGCTTTTTCTGCGAGCTCCCAAATTAAACAAGAAGCCCCGAGCCGAAAAATTCAACCGTGGTCGTATTTATTAGTCGGTATTTCGTATGTTATAATTTTGTTCTATTTGATCGATTTTTTAGCTGTATTTAAAAGTTTACGACTAAAACACTTGGAAAACCGGAAAATTTTTCGACTCGACTCGTGTCGAACGAATGGAGGATGAAAATTTTTGGGCTCATTGTCAGCCCGATTTCTCTCGTGAAAAACGAAAAATTAGATATCCAGGAGAGGCGGCGAAGACAATCTCGCAGCGATGTTGAACACAGCTGATAATTAACAGCCGCGAGTAAATTTTCAATTGATCGTCAAACGTAACAGAGTCGTTATTGCGCTCTAAATATTTAACGAGATTAAAGTGCAGCAAATTAATCACCAGTGCGAATCTAGAACGCATGCACCAGCGAGCGGCTATTTATTCGACGTGTTATCCAATTATCTTGACCGCAGGTAAATGTACGCTCAACGTTCGTGAAATGTCCATTGTTCGGCCCTTCGTTCCTCGTTTTGACATCGACGATAACGAAGTGATAAATAAAAAAAATGTTGTACGTACCGGTAGGAAATCGAATCTGCGGTTGGACAACAGGATTGTTGTTCGCCTCGTTGCTCGGTACTTGGGGACGGTCAGGGTTGATCGACGAGGCGAGGCTGTTCGTGCTGGGTGTGACGGTGCTCGGCGTCGTCGCCGTGCTCTTGGTGGACCAGGAGCTACAGGTGTCGCAGCCTTCGGCCAACCGATTCGACAGACGGCAGCAGGACCACCGTTTTCCGCTCCAGAGGCCCGCGTGATAACGACCGCTCAGTGCCGGATTTTCGCTGCAAACTGCGAGTGAAAAGAAAAAATCGTTATTATCCGCCTCCCCTCATCCCAATTAGACGCCCGAGCTGCCAGCATTTTACTTAATTGCGCGATTTAATACAAGATTTATTTCGACGCGTGTAATTAAAATTTTTCTCTCCATCTCAAACATATTCTCTTTCCGCTCCGTTTGATAAAAAAGTCGTAACACAGAAAACGAGGAGCAGACGATAGTCAATACAATCGTACGCAATAAAAACAGTAATTTTTCCGATTGAATGATATTTATTGCTGCTGCGATATTTTTTTCCGTAGCTGAAACTTCATTTTCAGGCTTCGTTCTGCTTTTATACCTCGACGTGGCAGAATTCGTTAACTGGATTTCCACCGAGAGGTGTCGGATATCAAATTCCGGCATCGAATTATTCTCTAAATTAGATAATTTTTTCGTCATTTGGAATAAATTTCTCTCGCTTAATTTGATATCTTCTTTCAGCTTTCTGAAACGACACCGCTTGGTCGAAATAAAAGTAAAAAAAAATCGTCGTTAACCCTCTACTGCATGTGACCTCATAAATGGTATTTCAGTTTTGATTCAGTTTTTTAATTAAGTAATTAAACGCAAAAAAATCGTCTCCACTTCTATCTCTGATTTTTTAATTAAAAAAAATTTTCTTGCAATTCCTTATTGCTGTTAAAAACAATAACATATTTTTTTTTTCTTTCAACGCTTTAAAAATTCATGCGGTAAAGGGTTAAAGTGTCAAGATTTTTTGTGTTTATACATAAAATGTTGGCAGGTCGGTGCAGAGGTAAGGGTGAGTTTTTTTACCAGCTCGAATGGCCCGTATCCACTCAGTGCGGTCCTGTTCCTTGGCGGTTAGTAGGTAGAGGGTGTATTCCTGACCTGCCTCACGGTAACCAACCTGGAAGGGCAGTCCAGGTGGCACCCCACCGGCCCCGGTGCCCGTTTCACCGCCAGTCACTAGCTCACCAATTCCACCACCACCACCACCACCACCACTACCACCGGTTGTATTGTTCCCGAGGCTCGCCGTTTCTACCACGTGGACGTTCTCGATCGCAATTCTACCCCGTTCTTTGCGCCGCTGTAAAAATTGCAACAAATGCTGTTTAACGCTGTACAATGAGCCACTCGGTGCGAATATTTCAATGGAATCGTCGATCGTTCGACGAATAACGAATGATTCGATTTAAAAGTTGGGGGAATGGAAACTTTTGTTCGTACACGTACGAGAGGAGAGACCTATCCATTCTATTTAGGATTATACAACGTAACACGGGTACTCGCGTTAATATGAGAAATTACGCGAGAAGTTAAATCAAATTTATTAGAGGATTTCGTGGAAAACGAATACGTGAAATTCCTGCAGTAACGATAGATTCGTTCGGTGAATAAAAATGGTCCATCTGTGATGGGGAACTTGTTGAAACCGATGTTACGTGTGAACTAGTAATTGGGTAAAATGAAATCGACTGAAGCTAGTTTGAGCCTTTTATCTGAAAATAAATTATTAATAAAATGGAATGTCGAACTAAATACGGAGCCTTTGGCGGAATAATTATTCTCTATTACCGTTCATTCGATGAAAGATTAAACGAAATTAAAGTTTTAAAGAAACTGCAACGAACGCGGAGCACTTTGTTGGCACTAGATTAAGGCGAAAGAAGGTCAATGAGATCTCGACGAAACTTTATTGATATTTTCACTTATTATATAAAATCAAATAGGGAGAGGAAAGTTCGTTTCTTTAGCACGAAAATTGATATTTCTACCTCCCTAAAAAACATTCGACGTAATTCGTCGAATTGAAGATTCACATTAATTGGAAAGTACGCGAGTACATCAAACTTTATAGAGCCCCTTCAAAGTTAGTCGACGATTCTTATTTGTCGAATAATCGAAGACTCCTTGGGAGAGAGAAATTGGTGGCGATATCCGCTCAGGTAATTAAAGATTAAAACGTAATTGAAGACTATCGCGACGTCCTCCGACAGTTCAAATAATTACATCTCCGTAATATACCGATAACTTTCTTCTCCCTTTGTACCATCAAAGTTTCGCGAGTTGGACGGAAAATCTCGTTACAAAACTCGTTCACAATTATCAGCGTGGAGCTCCGCGTGGCTTTGCCGAAAAAAAAATCCTTACCTGCACGTTGCTCGACTCAGAGTGAATCTTGAACAACCGTTATATCGCGAAGTGCTCTACGACTATCCCGACTGTGCGAGGTCCTGACGGCTCGCGCGCGCGAGTCCAGGAGCGCTCCGGGAACTCGCCAAGTACGAGAATTTTCGGCAGTCCGACTGTCGCGATAACTCGAGCGAATTTTCGAAACGAGAGTATCGAACCGATTCGTTACGTAAGCGCCCGTCTCGCTCGATCCCGAAGATCGCGAAGATCGGGAAGAGATCGCACTCGATTTTATTTTTTTCGAAAGGAAGATAGGAAGAGAGAAGAGAGAGAGAAAAGTTGGGATCTCTTCGTAGATCGATGCTACGCGACTCTCGAGCACGATCAGCTGAGAGAGCAATTCCCGACGCAGACTAGTGCAGGTTAGCGACTGCGAGAGGAACGGGCGTCGTGCAGATAACTCGCGATACGTCGAGATAACGGACGGTGCCAAGAGGGTGCGCGCGTCATCCCCCAGAAGTGGTGGGAAAATACGCGCACCCCTTGTGAGCGCATGCGCGTCTC